>JAGDYQ010000164.1:2028837-2036337 GCA_021962125.1 Bulinus truncatus
GTAATACTGATAAAAAGCTATTAATATGACGTCATCTATACTGCCAAGTGAAGTATATCAGGGACTCTTAACCAGCTGTAAATGAGGGGGAAGAAGGGGGAGGGGGAGTCATGTCGGATGAGCAATGGTCTCACCACACAATCCCTAAATGTGCAGTGGTGTATACAGAAAACATGATCTCTCTAAACTTCATATGTCCATAGGGCGCTTTAAATGCTAAGAGCATTACTTTTTACTTTACTGAACAGAGTCTTTGAGATGTAAGGGGAAAAGGCGGAGGGGGGGGGCAGTCGCGTAACTAGGGGAGGGGGAAGGGGGTTCATATTTGAAAGTCCCCCCGGGTCTCAGCTTGAGGGGGCCCAAAGGAGTGTCCGAAATTTTTTTTTACATTAAATCTTAAGTACATTATTTCATGTAATGATGTCGAATGTCAACATGCAGGGGCCCCCAAAGACGCCGAGCCCCCTCCCCCGGGCCCCCAAATCCATAGGTACTCCACTGGGGTTGGTTAGGACAAAGTACCATTGCATGAATTAGTACTGGATGGGTGTTCCAGAAGCATTGGGGATCTAGTCACCTAATAATGGTTCTAACTAAGGGGTGGCCAGATACTCTGCTTTAGACCTTTTTAAGAATGACCTGTTACACAAATCAAGTTATAATTTTTGTGTCATTTAACTTTGTTTTTATCACAATGACTGTTTACCTGAGTTCATTTTTGTTTTCTGAATTTCTATCAAAATCACTTTCAAATATCTGTTGGGGCATTAAAGAGTTCCACTGATTTCATCCGTGTAGTTCTAACCCGATTGTTAAGTCATCTGTGACGATCTGGTTCAACAATCCGCTGCACGACTAAATGATTAAACCAAACACACAAAACAATAACAACGGTTTTCTTTCAATAAACTAGAGTCAGTATCTATACAGAGGCGTACCTAGGGTGGGGGGGGAAGAGGGATCCAAATTCAAAAGTCCCTCCGGGCCCCATTTTGAGGGACGCCCCAATTTTTTTTTACATTAAACATTAAACACAATATTTCATGTCACTATGTCGAATGTCAAAATGCAGGGCCCCCCCAAAGAGGCCAAGCCACCCCCCGGGACCCCAAAATCCCTAGGTTCGGCACTGTATCTATAACATTGTTAAACATTGACGCCAGTTGCTCAAGAGTTAAAGCAAGGAATGTATTGTTTACTGAGAAAACTTTTACAATTTTTAAGATAAAGTCTCCATTGGCCGTCATCACAGAGGGCGCTTAGCGTGTCTGAGATGCTGGGGTTTTTGTGTGTGGGAATTCTAGAAGCGGGAACAGTTTGTAAATGAAGCAATTAGAATTACCGAATATCATCTATAAGTGTGAAATACTTGGATGTCTAGCCACCTGGTGTTACTTGATTAAATGGACTGAAGCTTTGTTTTTTTTATGTTTGTTTGTTTGTATGTTGGAATGTTTGTACGTTTTGTGTGTTTTTATGTTTGTGAGTTTCTGTGTGCGTGTACGTTTGCGAGAGTGTGTATGATTGTGTGTTTGTGTAGTGGGTATGTGTTATTATCGGGCGATCAACCAAAGCTCATTTTAATTTTAGAACATTGTAAACTTTGTTCTAATTAAATATTGCCCAGCTAGTTCCGTAGCGTGCGGGGGGGGGGGCAGGGTGTCCAGGCCCCCTGTGTTCTGTCTGGCCCCCCTCTGCTTGTTTGCTCTACTTAGTAACACTTATTTCCTGCCCCCCCCCTCTGCTATTGGCCTGGCCCCTGCTGTAGAATGCCTGGCTTCTGCTGTAGAATTTTCACGCTACGGGGCTGTGGCCAGCTTTCTTTGAATGTTTCTTTCTCACTTCTGAGTTACCTAAAGTAAATGCTCTGGGGGGGGGGGGGGCATATTTTTTTAAACAGGGTCGAACCTGATAAAAAGGATCAGAAATAAACTGAAATCAAACCATTAAAATAAACATCCCAGTTTATATTTACATGTAATTCCCCCCCCCCCAATGTTTTCAATCTGTAACACATTCGCTGGACGCTTCAGTCCTGTGTTCCATGGCGTTATCGCAAGTAATGAAGAAGCTAATGATGAAAGAGACGAAAAGAAAAAAGAAGGAAGCTACTCGTCATCGTTGGCCCAGCAACTGGGTCTCGTGTCCAGTGTTCACGTTATTGATCCATAAGTCCTCGAAGACCCCGACCCCGCCAGTCCGTCGCCCCTTCCCCCCCCCCCCCGCAGTGACCAATCTCTTGATACACAATAACACCGTTCGATGTTTTCATAGGATCTATTTTCTATCCGCGGTCCCGGTTTTCTTTTTTTTTTGCGTTCATCTCTTGTCGGTCCACTCTCGATTGTGGAGGGGGAACCGGGGGCAGGGGGCGGATGGGTGTGTGTGGGGGGGGGGTTCCGTCATACAAGAACAAATGTTCTACTCATAGAACAAACAACACGTGCCGTGCATTAATGTCAACAGAGAGAAAAAAAAAAGGAGAGAGAGGGAGAGAGAGAGACAGAGAGACCTAATGCTCCATCACAACCTCGGGTCTCATAGATACCATTCCCCAGTTTCATGTCAGCTCGCCTGGTTTCTCGTGTAACAGAGATATGTTCGGGGATGATATGACGCGCTCCCCACCACCCCCTCCCCCCTACCCCCACCCCAAAACACACATATACCCCTCCCCTTTTTATTATTGTAAATTCGACTTTTTATGGTACAGAGGAATTTTTATCATGATGCCATTTATTTTTTATTTTTATTTTAGCCATTTCAACAGTTTAACATTAGAAAGTGCAGTCACCGTACAGCTTTGTTTTATTTTGGTCTATTATTTTATTTTCACTGTCGAAAATGTTGCTTGAGATATGATATGATAATATGATTGTAAGACTTACTTCATCGCCCAATAAAGAAAATGGTTCAATATCAGCCGTTTGTTGTTTTTTTTTATGACCGTAACCTCGTCGTCCTGGGTTACACAGGCGAATGTCTCCGTAGTGCCTCCTCTGTCGTTGTAGCCCCGAACAAAATGGTAAACCTAATGATCCCTAAGGACCAATAGATATAATGTCACCCTTTCAATGGATTTATCTATTCGCTTAGATCAAGTGTGCACAACATTCTCACTCCTGACTGCCTCATGTTGTAACCTTCCTCCACCGCTCCCCACCCCCACTGGGGCTTAAATAATGCTCCCTTAAGTTATAGCATATACATGGTTATGTGTATTTAGTATAAATAGCATTCGAGCGCCTTTTATCTCTGCATCTAATACATATTCGTTTGCTTTATACATATGTCTTTGCCAAGTAAACAACACGTTAATCTAAATTAACCTTTACTCTCGAGTCGATCTCTGCAATTCTATGAACCTAACGGAAACACGCCCTCATTAAGAATATGTTACCAGCCCACACAATTATTGTTGGGTTTTTTTCTCCCATAGTTTGTCGCCGGCCAATTATCACGTTTGCTGTTGTATTAGGGAATTTCACTGCGTCTGTCATTTTTCCGTGGTAGGAATTATATTCTGAGAGTATTCGTTTGCCATTTTGTTGATTTCTTTTTGACTGCACAGTGTGACTGGTCGATTGCACAGTATATCTTGTTGATTACACAATATGCCTTGTTGATTACACAGTTTTTTCTTGTCGATTACACAGTACATCTTGTGTCGATTACACAGTATATCTTGTTGATTGTACAGTTTGTGTTGTCGATTTCACAACATGTCTTGTTGATTATACAGTTTGTCTTGTCGATTGCACATTATGTCTTGTTGATTGCACAGCATGTCTTGCCAATTGTACAGTATCAGTATATCTTGTCGATTGCACAGTATCAGTATATCTTGTCGATTGCACAACATGTCTAGCAGATTGAAAAATAGACAATAGTAAAAAGTATAATTAACTATATTCCAGAATCGACTAGAATCGTACCACAAGAAGTAAAAGGGCGGCTTAGTTGGTGGTGGGGGAGGAGAGATGAAGAAAAAAAATAGTTCTTTGAAGTTGATTCCGATTTCTTTTAAAGTTGTCCACTTATGTTTATGCCTGCAGTTTGACTCCTGTGAATGTTTCGATCAACTTTCTTGATGTGTTTATGTTAACTTGATGATGTTGTTGATATTGCTGTTGCAGCGGAAAGGTATAAAGTGAAGACGATCGAAAATGAAGATTTCTCGTGTGAAGTTGTACGCCACGCAACATAATATGGGGGGAGGAGGTAGGGGTGGTGGATCAGTGGGCGCCGCTTGATGGCGATAACACCCACTACCAGCACCGTAGTCAACCACCTCGTGTATCTGGGGGCCAGGGAGCATATGGTGAGGGGGGGGGTGGTGGTGTTGAATGAAAGGCGCCTGATAGATTCTGCAGATTCTGTACTTTTTCATCATACAGATGTTGTCCTAAAGGCATAGTGGTGGTCACGGTTGAGAGAATCTTACACAGAGTTGTTGTTTTTTTTTGTGCCCAGATTAAGAGATAGAATATTATCATTGGTGGGTGTGGGGGTGTGGTGGGGGGGGGGGTGGAGGGGTAGGTAAGAGTTTTAGGCTGACGGTAAAGTATCGGGAAAAAGGTTTGAAGGGGGAGTGGGTTGATAGATTAGACCCTACATCAGTCAACAACTTGCTTACCTTGGCTTGCAAACATTGGAGCTCATGAAAAAAAAATTTTTTTTTAGACGATTCTATCTATCACCCGTAGCTAGCTATATGTGGGGGGGGGGGGCAAGTTTCGGCATAGATTCTCCAAATAGTTCTTGATACATTTCTCTTACTTCGTGTGACTTTGAAACAACACGATGAAATATCTAACTCCATGCTCCATTAATAACAAATACAAGATGGATCAGAAATAGACGGGAATTTCCCATCGAAGACCTCTTTTTTTTAAAAAAAAAATATAGTTCGTTCTTTGTAAGAGTGGACCAGGTGGGTATAACTATGGAGGGTCGGAGGGTGGTGGGATCCAACAATCTGCCGCCATCGTTGGCGGTATTTCAATATCTTAAGTATTTTTTTTTAGCCCGGAATAAGGCGATATATTTTATTAATGCGAGTTACGCCACTGAGTGGACTACACAAGTTTTTAATGATACAAAATGCGCGCCATTTTCCTTTTTTATATTACCGAAAGCCTCCAGGTTTGTGTATTATTCTATTGTTTCTAAATATTTAGGTGTTACACTATTAAAAAAAAAAAGGAAAATAACACCAGTAGGGGTGAGGTGTGTTTGTGTTTGATGTCCCTGTAAGGATGAGATGAAATCTCTTAGATTCTATAAACCACTAATGGGACGGTTTTTAAGGTATCCTTGTTTCATCCCCGCCATAACCGATAGTGCAATGGCCGTGGTGGAACCACGGGAAATAACTCGGGAACTTGAGCCAAGACCTGAAAAATTTTCCTTGTACCTCACAGGAGATCGAACCAGGTACCTTCATGTCGACAGTCGAGCGCTTTACCATACGACCATCCGTCCACTAAGTTAAAAAAAAAATCACCCACCTATAAATGGGACAATTTTTAGGTTTTGTAGTGCCCTTCTTTCATCCCATCCACAGCCTGGAGTGTAATGGCCATGGAGGCACCACGGAACACATAACGGGGACTTAAGCCATGACCTGAAAAATTTCCTTAGTCCTCACCGGAGATCGAACCAGGTACCTTCAGGTCGACAGTCGAACGCTTTACCGCACGAACATCCGTGAGGTGTAGAGGCGTTTATTTAGTCATTGGTAGGGGAATTTTTGAATGGGCGATGCGCCTTCTGTATTACATTATACTGTGAAGAGTGGACAGTGATGTCGTTGTATGAAATAGTCAAGTGATGAGTGGACGGTGATGTCGTTGTATGAAATAGTCAAGTGAAGAGTGGACAGTGATGTTGTTGTATGAAATAGTCAAGCGAAGAGTGGACGGTGATGTCGTTGCATGAAATAGTCAAGTGAAGAGTGGACAGTGATGTCGTTGTATGAAATAGTCAAGTGAAGAGTGGACGGTGATGTCGTTGTATGAAATAGTAAAGTGATTAGTGGACAGTGATGTCGTTGTATGAAATAGTCAAGTGATGAGTGGACAGTGATGTCGTTGTATGAAATAGTCAAGTGAAGAGTGGACAGTGATGTCGTTGTATGAAATAGTCAAGTGATTAGTGGACAGTGATGTCGTTGTATGAAATAGTCAAGTGATTAGTGGACAGTGATGTCGTTGTATGAAATAGTCAAGTGATGAGTGGACAGTGATGTCGTTGTATGAAATAGTCAAGTGGTGAGTGGACAGTGATGTCGTTGTATGAAATAGTCAAGTGGTGAGTGGACAGTGATGTCGTTGTATGAAATAGTCAAGTGGTGAGTGGACAGTGATGTCGTTGTATGAAATAGTCAAGTGATTAGTGGACGATGATGTCGTTGTATGAAATAGTCAAGTGATTAGTGGACGGTGATGTCGTTGTATGAAATAGTCAAGTGATGAGTGGACGGTAATGTCGTTGTATGAAATAGTCAAGTGATGAGTGGACAGTGATGTCGTTGTATGAAATAGTCAAGTAATTAGTGGACAGTGATGTCGTTGTATGAAATAGTCAAGCGATGAGTGGACAGTGATGTCGTTGTATGAAATAGTCAAGTGATGAGTGGACAGTGATGTCGTTGTATGAAATAGTCAAGTGATGAGTGGACAGTGCTGTCGTTGTATGAAATAGTCAAGTGATGAGTGGACAGTGATGTCGTTGTATGAAGTAGTCAAGCGAAGAGTGGACAGTGATGTCGTTGTATGAAATAGTCAAGTGAAGAGTGGACAGTGCTGTCGTTGTATGAAATTGTCAAGTGAGGAGTGGACAGTGCTGTCGTTGTATGAAATAGTCAAGTAATGAGTGGACGGTGATGTCGTTGTATGAAATAGTCAAGTGATGAGTGGACAGTGATGTCGTTGTATGAAATAGTCAAGTGAAGAGTGGACAGTGCTGTCGTTGTATGAAATAGTCAAGTGATGAGTGGACAGTGATGTCGTTGTATGCAATAGTCAAGCGAAGAGTGGACAGTGATGTCGTTGTATGAAGTAGTCAAGTGAAGAGTGGACAGTGCTGTCGTTGTATGAAATAGTCAAGTGAAGAGTGGACAGTGCTGTCGTTGTATGAAATAGTCAAGTGAAGAGTGGACAGTGCTGTCGTTGTATGAAATAGTCAAGTTATCTTTGTGGAGTGAGAGCAGTAGTCATTGGATGTGAAGACACTGATATGACGAGATGATGATGTTTTAAGATTTAACGAACGCATACACGACACACATCATCAATACACATCACTTGCACATCGCATAACATAAACACAAACACACACAATAATTGTTTACGTAATAACACACAATATTTGTTTAGTAATATAATACACACACACACAGGATACAGCACAAACACACAAGCGACAACTTTAAAAACACAAAAACACACATCACAATGGGAAAAAAATGAACACGCGAAACCACACACACGCATACGA
>JAGDYQ010000164.1:2041337-2043251 GCA_021962125.1 Bulinus truncatus
TGACGGCGGTCTCTGTGAGCGCATGCGCGTGCACGTATGTGTGTGTCTGTGCGCGTGTGGTGTTTGAGTGTGAATGTGTGTATATTTAGGTTTAAAGCGGGGGGGGGGGAGGCAGCTACTGTGTTTGTCCGATGAAATGAAAATGAGAGGCGCCGGGGAGAGAGGGAGGGAAAAAGGGGGGGGGGGAAGCTGAAATCTCGACCTTATGGAGTTGTCTGACTTGAAAGATGTGTTGTCTCCCCTCATCTTTTGTGCTATATTACTTTTTTTTTTCTCTTCTTCTCTTTTCTTCATTACCAATCAACGCCCAATCTCTGTGCCCGAGTAAAATGAGCCCGGTGATTTAAGTCCGGCTCAAATATTACTTTTGGGAAAAAGAGGGGGGGGAGTGAAGGGGTGATGGCTGTGGTGACGTAGGTAGGCGCTACTATTTAATTAAGGTCGTTGGTCAAGACTAATGGGTAGCTAGGTGTCCGGCTGGGGGGGGGGGCGGGGAAACAACAACAACAACAATAACAATTTTATCAGATTTAGTCGTTGCTGGTAAACGACTTCTACTCACCTTGCAAAACATGGCAGATCTTCTTACAGCAGTTGTTGAGTTAATGGTCAGCCGCCTCACACTTCATTGTAGTCTAGGTTTGGATGACGTAGGTGGTTCTTGTGTAGGAAGTGACGTGCCAAATGGGAATGGGTCAAATGTCAACTTCAGAGAGGGTGAAAATAATACAAATTAAAGAAAAACTTGCGATTCAAAAAAAAAAAAACTGTCCATTCAGCTTCGTAACGGGGATGGATAACATTGTTCATAAACTTCTAAGGTATTATTAGTTCAATAACTAATCCACAGATAGATCAGGCGCATGCAAAAGAGACATAGATTATCACGAACCAAGATATGCCCCTGTAATGCTGAAAAGGCGTGTCTCAAGTAAAACGATAAAGATTTACAGTGTTTGGGTTCATAGACACTAACGCGATACCCTCAGAGTTTGGACATGGCCTTGGTGCCAGTAGGTACATAGTTTCATCTAAACCATGGTTTAAAGGTTTCTAGTTCCATTTCAAAGCATGGTTTATTGGTGTCTATCTAAACCGCTATTTTAAATTTTGCTCATTTATGAGTAAAACAGAACTCGAAATAACAGAAAGAATCGCTTTTCTCTTTTAAATTATCAAATTGGATTTTTTTGTAGCCCAGGAATCGGGCATTTGTGTTTTAATGTTTGCTGTTTTAACTCTTTACTTTTATACATAAGCTGAATACATTGAGATATAAAACTATTTATAGTAAGTTGTCGTTTTACTCACTTAGTGACTTGTATTGTCCGTTCAGTCAAAAGTTCTCTACACCAGCAACAAAGGCAACCCGTTCAGCAGGTGTTGAAAAAGATTAAAACCAAGCATCGTGTTGTTTAAAACAACTAGCACCGATTCGTTTTTTGTTTTTTTTTTTAAAAAGGTATTAAAACAAAAAAACGGGCTAGAATCGGAATTGTTTAATTTCCCCACTCTCTCGGGTTTCCTATTTACTCCTTCCACCCCCCCCCCTCCAAATGTTTATGTGTGCACACCCCTCCCCCCCACACCATCCCCGCACCCCCATACCCATATGATTGTCTGTCCTAATACCTATAATGGTGTGTCCCTGTATGAACTATGAACTATTTCCTTTATTTACATAGGCACACGTTTCTAGGGCCTGTCAGGTCATTTGTAAGGAAATATTTTATTTTTACTTCCTTTAACATCGATTTACTCCATCAATATCGTGACACACACACATATACAAATACATACACACATACACACACACACCCATCCCCTCTTAAATCCCCGCCCCCACCCCCCCCATTCCCCAAACACCCGCTGGTCAGATTCTGCGGCCTATAGTTTAATTTACTCACGTTGGTA
>JAGDYQ010000164.1:2043751-2066251 GCA_021962125.1 Bulinus truncatus
AGGAAGGGGAGGTGAAGTGTAGGGAAGGAACAGAAAACAAAAGGTGGGGTAGGGGGGGGGAATAGACGGTCGGTGTGGGTCGAGGGGTGGGGATATGGGAAGCGAAAGGCTTAGAAAAGGGGGTGCTTAACTGCTAGACTGAAATCAATTAAAGCTATTGTGTAAGCTCCGATGTGCAGAAATCTCATCTCCCCATTACAGATATGTGCACAGCCGGTTGACCTCATGTAGAATAGTGAACTTCCAGTTTATCTGGTCTTACAGTTTGTGTGCTGTGAGTGAGGAGACCAAACTTTCAAAGATTTTAATGGGCTCAACATTGGCAAGCGGCAGCCTTAATTGCATTTTTTTCCATTGCCTTCTCCAAACGCATCTTGTGTTTGAAGTCCCTGTAAGGATGAGATGAAATCTCTTAGATCCTATAAACCAGAGGTTTTCAACCTGTGGTTCGCGGACCCCTGGGGGTCCGCGAGGAGCTTCAAGGGGGTCCGTGGGTAAGTCAAGGAGAGTAGTGATTTTACTTGTATAAAGTATTGCTTGGTTTGGTTGATTGGTTAGCTTTAAGCTAAACAAAAATGCTAGCAATGCCAATGTTTCAGGCACAGAAAACAATGTGCTTAATTAAAAACTTTGCTGGTATTTCCCTATATTCGGTAAGTTTGAACTAGAATGCATACTTCATGTACTTATGCAGTGAGTTTTTAAGTCATGGTATCTTGGCAATATTTCTTACTTACTGAGGTCTGACATCGCTCTTAAAACATCCGGATCTGCGCAAACGTGTGTATTGTTGATAAATAGTTTGGTTAATCAGTGGTTACAATTATTATTAGCCTAGATTGGCCTAGAAATAATCTTAGACAAAAGTTTTAGATATCAAATATCTGGCATACACTCCGCATGTTAATTTAAAAAAACACCCACAGATTGTTTTGGTTCGAAAAAGATTTTTCGTAAATTTTTAAAATGAAAGTAGGCCAGAGCGTTAATAAGAATTTTTCGCTCACGCATGGATGAAACGGTGCGAAATTCTAGCAATGAACCTATTATGCTCTTCTGTTGCCATGTGACTAGCTTATGTGACAAATACTTTTTAAAATTTTAGTAAACAATTCAAAACATTTGTTTTATCAAAGTAGTCGATTTAATTTTAAAATGTGAGTTTTCGTCATCAGAATCTGAAATATATTTCCAGATAATTACCTCCTCTAAAACTCTCTACTCTGAATCTTTGTCTCTAATTTTTTTTCCTGTGAGATCTGAGTCAACGGGACTAAACTGTTTTTGGTCTTTAGTTTATCAATATTTTTAAAAGTAAACTGTCCAAGCCTAGTAGCATGGATACATTTGTAAAGAGGAAAATTGACCAGAACCTGGAAGATTCTAATGATCAAGCAGCCAAAGACGAACGAAAAAGAAAACGGTGCAAGTATTATCCAGAATATATACCACTCGACTTCACCGCAGTGGGGATCGATGCTGACCAACTTCTTTGTGCCGTGTGATGCGATGAAGCCTGCAAAATTGAGGCGCCGTTTGACCACAGTACATTCGAATCTTGCCAGTAAAGCGAAGGAATACTTTGAGAGGCAGAAAGAGCTCTAGTTGAAACAGAAAGGCAAACTAATGGCCTGCACTACTGTGAACGAGAAAGCTCTTCGAGCGTCGTGTTTTGGTTTGTAGCATTGCGAATAGCGCGTCCCAAAAAACCTCACACAGAGGATCTAATTATACCGGCAGCAAGTGATATGTGCGAAGTCTTTCTAAGAAAGGAATACAGTCAAAAACTGAAAGCCATTCCACTGTCTGATAACACAGTGATCAAACGAATTGCCGACATTTCAGATGTTCGCTGCCAACTGATTGTACGCCTTCAGCATATCAGACTCGCAATTCAGCTTCACGAAAGTACAGACATTGTGAATGCAGCCCTATTGTTGGTTTACGTTCGATATTGCTGGGAAGGTGAAGTCATGGAAGACTTTTTATTCTGCAAGTCACTGCCGGGGCGGACAATCGGTGAATGAATGAAGATCTTGCTGTAGTGCAAAACAGGCACAGCCTTACCACTGAACAGAAAACTGTGTAACAGACATTCCACTATAATAAATACTCGGTGATAGTTTTATTTTTTGGATAGATAGATATTTCATATGTGAATGACTTGTTCATGTTTTGCACGTAACTTAGGCTAGGACTACAGTTTAGCAGAATTTAAGACATATTCTGGGCGCCTTGGGCTATGGGGGTCCGCGACCCGGGGTTGGAATGTCTGTGGGGTCCGCAGCATAAAAAGGTTGAAAACCTCTGCTATAAACCACCAATGGGACGGTTTTTATGGTGCCCTTCTTTCATCCCCACCATAGCCGATAGTGCAATGGCCATGGAGGCACCACGGGAGATATATCGGGAACTTGAGCCAAGACCTGAAAATTTTCCTTGGTCCTCACCGGACATCGAACCAGGTACCTTCAGGTCGACAGTCGAGCGCTTTTACCTCACGACCATCCGTTCCCCCGCAGCTTGTCTCCCCCCCCCATCCCCTCCCCCCCCCCCCAAAAAAAAAAGCTCTAAAAAATGTACCTTTTCCTAAGGCACCCGGATGTAGGTTGTCCTACATTTATTTGCGGGTGTGTTCTCGAAAGAAATAAACAGCTGGAAGTGTGGGGAGTGGTCAGTTAATAAACTCTTGAGTTTAGGGGGATGAGACACATGAGAGATAGAGATTAAAATGACTTAAACAATGCGTCATTGATTAGTATGGACAAAACAGGATAGCAAGTCTAATGAATGTCGCCGTCAAATAGACTGTATGCAGTGACCCGGGGGAGGGGGGGGGGAGGAGAGACGGTGTTCAATTGAAATTGTTGGATTGGGGGGGGGGGGCTCGTCATACTGTAAAACATGACGTACTTTTAAGCTGTCAACTTCCAGCTTTTGATAAATTATGCGGTCAACTTCCAGCGATTTATAAATTATACTGTCGACTTCCAGCTATGTATAACTCTAGTTAAAAAAAAAATATTGTAAAGCTTCCAAGATATTTTTATTGTTGGCGCAGTTGCCTTTTTTACTTGCAAAAAGATGCCCAAATTTTCCGGCGTTCTATCTTGGGCCAAAAGTTTTGTCCCATCCACTTTTGCGGGCCTCGTGAAGGGGATGTCCATTTTTCGCAGCCACCGATTCAAGTTACACATTTGAATTGCGGTGAAATTCTGGATCATTGCTTTAATTATTAGATTGTTATTTGTTACAACTGTCTCATTACAACTGTCTCATTTACATGTGAGATACTACGCGCTTATTGTTAAACGAAACGAATAATATTTTGTGCATGTTGACTTGTACTCAAATAATTCCACTACTGACCCAGAGGTCGCGAGTTCGATCATAGCCACTAGCGTGAGAATTTGTTCTCATCAGCTAGAATATTGTTTTTTTCTTTCTTTTTAAATTTTGTATTTGATCTTGGTCATGCGATCTGTTTATAGAAATGGGTGTAGAAAGAAAGTCATGTTGTTCTTAGTCCTGAACAGAAATACAGTCATTTAGTAAATGTACTAACCAGATCTTCCCCCCCCCCCCTCCATTTATTTGTTGCTGACCAACTTGATTGTGATGGACAAGGGGAGAGAATCGAAAGGGAGATTGGTTTGCCTCCCCCTTGCACTGTCTCTTGGTGTGAATAGTTTATCCTGACAGATAATAGTTACACACACACACTCACACACAGAGACATGCATACACTAACAGAGACATGCATACACTAACAGAGACATGCATACACACATAAACTTGTTTATTCATCCACTATCATTAGTAAGGGAATATATTCATAGACATATTAACACGTCATATATTCACACAGAAATACACAAGCATACATGGAAATACACAGTGGTTTTCGTCTTTGACACATTACATGGACATACACAGTGGCTTTAGTCTTTGACACATTACATGGAAATACACAGTGGCTTTAGTATGTGACACATTACATGGGAATACACAGTGGCTTTAGTCTTTGACACATTACATGGAAATACACAGTGGCTTTAGTCTTTGACACATTACTTTTAAAGAAGATTTATGTTATCTAAATATATGTGTGTTTATAATATCTGTGTCTTTATCTCATAATCTAAGTATTTTATCTAAATATCTGAGTGTGTTTTATCTCACTAACTGTGTGTTTATAGTATATTATGTTTTTATCTAAGTATCTATGCGTTTTATCTAAATATCTATGTGTTTTATTTAATTATCTAAGTGTTTATCTAAATATATGTATATGTGCGTTTTAGTTAATTATTTGTCTACTAGCTGAACAGGCCCGGTACCCGGACCGGCTATTCGGCGCGCAGTTGGAGTAGAAAATGCTGATGCGCTCACAACACCATATCATTGACTAATCTTAATTCATTAATAATATTTTAAAGGACTCTTTCTCAATAATTCTTTTTTTTAATAATGTATCAATTCTCTTTCACTTAGCCCCACACCCATCCTTCCCTCCCTCCCTCCCCCGCCCGCCAACCCCCTTCTACTCAAGACATGCCCGAATCGCAGTGGGTCTCAATGTACAAAATTACAAAAAGGGGCATTTAGTATAACTGCATGTTCACCCTGTTAACAATACCACGTGACACCTCTCCCTACCCCCCCCCCCCGGTGAAACACTCCTTTCCCAACCCTACACCCCCATTCCAACAGTTCTTTTTTTTATATAATTTTATAGTTTATCATGTTTAACATGACGTATTTAAAAAAAAAAAGAGAGACGTGAGGTTAACAAATTAGCGGTGTTGCAACTTGAATCGTCTGCTTGACCCCCCCCCCCTTTTTTTTTTCTGCAACCATTCGGTTTATTCCCACACCTATCCCAATCAACTCGGTAATATATATTTGAGCGCGTTAACAATCAGTTTATGTACAAAAAATAGCTTTTTATATAATTCATACCAAAGAAAATAATCCTCATTATGGGTACAGAAGCTTAACAAAAACAACCCCCGAATATTAAACATAATTTGCGCACACTACTCAATATCATTTAAAAATCTTAATTCATTAATAAGAAATCCTTGTTGTGTTTAGAATTCCGCAGCATTTCATTTTTATTCAAGAAAGATTCATTTGATGAACAAAATGCGCACCAAACATACTCTCATTTAACATACATTGTCTCTTTTTAGTTACTATAATTTTGGAATTCCCCAGACTATTTTTATAGAGACGGTTGATGACACGCACTGTTTTTTTTTTTAACTCCGCAAAGGTGTGACGTAGAACTCAGACCTTTTTTTAGCGATGTAAGCTTTCAACCCGTACGGTGCCGTGCATTTTTAACGTAAAGACATGCGGCTTTTATCGCCATGAGCATACTCTACACCTCACGGTGTGTAGATCTGTCGAACGTACGCATAGGTTAGCCGATTATGTATATAAGATTTTATACAGATATCTGTGATTTTTTATCTATATATCTAACTATTATATCTAAATATCTGTGTATTGAATCTCAATATCTGCGTATATTGTGTAAATGTCTTTGTATTTTATTTAAATATCTGCGTGTATTGTGTAAATGTCTTTGTATTTTATCTAAATATCTGCGCATATTGTATAAATGTCTGTGTATTTTATCTAAATATATCTGCGCATATTGTATAAATGTCTCTGGTGTGTCTCTCATAGACTTTATGACCTCTTTCCACGACAAAAATGAAAAACGTGCAAGACAGGGCGTGCATCATACAAACTATACAGAAATAATTTTTTTAGACTTATGTATGGAAATAATTAGAATGTAAAAATACAACTCCAATAAGTCGGTATTTTTCAGTGCAGACCTTCCCAATTGACTTTTCAGAGCCCAACCAACAGAGCCACGGTCCTATATGACCCGACACACGGGCAATATCCATCAAGGATTTACGGTTCTGCGCTCCGCCGTGACCCTACCTTCTGTGAAATGTCTGAAGAAAGGTTTTCTCGGTGCTGTTGTCTATGGAGAACCGTGAGCACTGAAGGGATTCACAGCGTGGGTGCCCCACAAAGAGATGAGGCAGATGTAGATGGAGGCATGCACTCTTTTTAATAAACCGGAGACCACAGGCATAAAAGAGTAAAAAAGACACAAGAGTGAGGGATTTCATACTGCGGTAACAACAGACCGGATGTCTATGTGTGTGGGGAAGCAAGGGGTGGTAGATTATAGCACAGAATGAATGGGGGAAAAAAATTATGAATGAATGCAGAACATTATTTCACACGATCAAAGTATAACAGTTATGGGAGGAGCTTTGTTTTTTTTTTTGGTTGCACCTTTTCTCTCTCTGAAATCCCTAGGTTCAATGGTCCAGCAGGTACCACGGTAGACATGGGTCATTGAACCAATAACGTGCTTTAGCATGATTGGGCTCAAAGCTCACTGAAAATAAAACAATCTATCTATCTATCTATCTATCTATCTATCTATCTATCTATCTATCTATCTATCTATCTATCTATCTATCTATCTATCTATCTATCTATCTATCTATCTATCTATCTATCTATCTATCTATTTATCTATCTATCTATCTATCTATCTATCTATCTATCTATCTATCTATCTATCTATCTATCTATCTAGGGATCCAGCTGTCTATCTAATAAGATTTACTTATCTGTCTATCAATCCATCGACCATCTATATCTATTGTAAATTCTCTCTCTCTTTCTCTCTCTCTCTCTCTCTCTCTCTCTCTCTGAGTGTCAGTGTGTCGCAATGTATGCAATATGAAGTCAGGCATCAGCCTATGTCTGTTTAACAGTCTATCATTTATGACTCGTGCAGTGTCCAGTCTATTTCGATAAAATAGTCGAGTAATTCTGTTGTCTCTTCCCAACGTCCACCAGCTACTACATGTTATAAAGTTTACACCAAGTTACCCTAAGACCCTAGACAGACAGACGAAAAAACAAAATTGAAGGCGTTGATTAAAAAAAAAACCGTTATTACGTCTGTCAACAGACAGACAAGTGGAGTCAGACTCCAAGATAGACGCATCAGGTGAAACACAGACTACAACATTAAAACCTACAGCTACTGAAGCCAGCCAAGACAGACAGACTGACAAACACAGATAGTCTAAGATAGTAGCCATCTAATGAAAAAAGACAATCTGACAGACGGACGGACGGACAGACAGACAGACACGAGTGAACCTCTCATGCACAACGGATGAGCCGGTAGAACGTGAAGGGATATAACTTGTGGGAAGGGGGTGAACACCGAGTATGAGGGAATGGGGGGGGAGACAACTTTTAAAGCTGCAGGGGGAGCTAATAGGCGCCGGTACCAGAAGTTATGGGGCGTGGCGAAGAAGGGGGTGGAGGGAAACTAAAACGAGTACACGCACTGAAACGCACGCACACACACTCACACACGCACGCACGCACACACGCACGCACTCACTCACGCTTAGGAAAAAAAATGAAGGGACTCGTACGCGCATTATCCGCAAAACTGCTCGGTTAATAAAGCAAGGTAGATGGAGTCCCCCTGTAAGGTAAGGGGCGGGGGCGGGGGGGGGGTAGGAGGGAGAGTGGCTTAAAGTAAACAATGATAATTGGTAGGTACATAGTTATAAAGACAGAAATGCCACGCACCTAGTCTCCAAGGTCTGCAGTGAATCTGGACCGGAGAGATGAAAAGTCAAAACTTAGCACTGTCAAAATCTGTCAAAGTCATTCCAACAAGAAAAAAAAACAATTCCTAAAGAAGGGTCATAACAAGTCGTAGGGGGGTGAGGGTTGAATGTTTCCCCCTTCTCCCCCCCCCCCTCCTTATGCATTTATTCTATGATTGAAATTGTGTGTGCGGTTGTGAGCACCACGTGAGAAGCCCTGGAGGTGCATTTACACTCACACACCGAACACCAAGTATAGCAGTGTCTGCATGATAAAGTCATTAAGACTATAATTACTACCAAACGGCCCTGATCCGTCCCTTAACGAGGTTGAGATTTAACCCAGCCACCTACGGCGCTGGAAAAGAGGGGGGGAGTGGGGTGAGAGAGAGAGAGAGGTTTCATTAAGATTAAGTACTATTTTAGAAAGAAAACACACACACATACATGTAATGTTTTAAACAGTTGTAATTAGGTACAATAAAGAATGTGGCAGTTCTATGTGAAGCAGGGACGAGGCGTGAATGTTACCGGTTATAGTCATATTTATAGAAGATGCTATATGATGGTAATGAGCTTAACGAATATAGTTAGCATAATCATTCATAATAAAATGACTTCAAGTTTAAATGTATATAGCTTTCATCTATAAATATACCGTTTATATTGTTAGTCTAATAATGTATACAAATATATACATCTTTGTTCTTTTGTGCTTTGTATGTATAACATAAAAACATCAATTATCTTTCTCGATGAGTTATGACCGGCAACACTCACGCCTCGTCACTGATGTGAAGTGTTATAAAGAGATGTGATAACATGCTGCTGATATAATAATTACTCGGTGAAAACCAAGGGGGGAAATTTTCCAGGTCCTGGTGAAAATTAGTTTAAAGTCCCACAAGTCCACCCAGCTTTTTAAATGGGTACCTGACTTTAAGTTGGGAAAGTAAAGGCGGCCGGGCGTTGTGCTAACCACACAACCCTTTCATATGCCGAGGTTATAGAAACAGATGAATTCTACACTTCATCTGCCCCCGATGGCCCTTTAGCGCTAATGGAACTTTAAAAAAAATTGACAAAAAAAAAGTTTAGTCTCCAGAGTAGCCTAGGGCGAAACAGCGGCCCGCGACCCCGACATCGGTTTCAGGGTGGGGAGGCACGGCAACAGACTTGCATGACGTTAATATTTGATTTATATCAGTTCATGTCAACACTCCATCCATTTGCTATTAGTTTTGCCCGCCGGACGAATTCACGACCCCAGTGTGATCCGCGAATCAAACGTTTGCCCACCCTCTGCTGTACTGATGTTTTTCTTTTCTGCATTTAGAAAAAAAATATAAATGCTTTTTTTTTTATACTTTATAAAAGCGGTGTTTTATTTTTTCTGTTCACTTGCATCTATGAGGTCCCTGAAAGAATCAGATCTCTTATGTCCTACAAACCCCTATAGGACTGTTGTGTAGAGCCCTTATTTTCCCCACTATTAAAACCAATAGTGCATTGACCATGGAGGCACCACGGGTGACATGGAAGGTGGGGGGAACTTGCACCATAATCGTAAAAAAAAATTCCCTTGATTTTACTCTGGAGATCGAACCCTGGACACTCACGTCCAGACAGTCGAGAAATCTACCGCCCGACCATCCGTTCAGTCCACCGCTCCCGTATACGTGTCTGTATAAATAGATTTCGTAATCCACGGACGACATCCGGCAATGAATGTCATCACCATTTCATGAAAAAATGACACGTCTATATTCCCACGAGACCCACGGGTCCCGGCCTAATCACGTGACACTGTACACGCTATTAGGGAGCCCCACAATTAACCTTGTTATACTTTGCGGTCAGACGACACAATCCCTGCGGTCATTCCTAATAACAACGGTCAAATCATGGAACGCGGACTGTTTGTTTGTTGTTTTTTTTTGTTTAGTTTTCGGGAAATAAATGGGAGGGACCAGCATCGCTTTGTATATTGTCTCCATGGAAACCGTATTCTCCTTTCTTCTACCCAACGAATATATATATATTAGATACTTATTCCTCTTGTAAGAGATTTGCACCCCTCCGCCCCGCCCCCTTAGTTTCCGAATCTCATAGAATTGCGTCATTTAGGGGGGAGAGAATTACGATGATATTATTAACGCCCCTTTTTATTCCCGTCAAGTCCCCCCCCCCCCGTGATCCCGTACAGGTTGTTTGTAATCAATTATAAGCTAACGCCAGGCGTCAAAATCACCCCTCCCCAGCCCTTCACACAGGCTCACAAAAGTCCCCCCTCCTTCTCCCCCTCCCCACACATACAGAGAAGCACACACCCCAAACTGGACATTGTCCCATCGAGTCTGCGGTCCTCGCTCCTGACACATTGCCAACTGTCACCGCTGTCAGGGGGCGCTGGAATTTTATTTTCGCTCACCCGCCGGCCATCCCCCCCCCCCCCATTTTTTTTTTGTTGAGGAGACAAGTTGACATGGCGTCTGACGAGCCCCCCCCACACACACACACACAAACACACTCCCTTCATTCCCAGGACAAATTTTTGTTTATATTTGGTAGTTTACTGGATTCCATTATGGAGGATTTGTTCCGTAACACAAAATATTGCTAATGGTAGCATTTTTTGTCTTCAATGTACCTGATTCCAAAGGCAAGCTTCTTGTAGTGATCTAAACTGAATTAGCGTGTCACAAAACTTTTGTCAAAGAAAAGGATTTAAAAGCTTGGTGGGGACTCAGGAACCGCTCCTGGCAACTGTTTAAAAAGTGAAAGCTAACATGGTTCAGTCACATTTTACTCCACATCACCCTTTGTAAATACTGAATGTAGGGTCCCTTGATAGGAGGAAGAGGCTGTCCTAGAAAGGACTGGACTACCAACATTAAAGAATGGACAGGCTAAACTGTAATTTCTCTACTGGCAACGACGGGGACGGATGGTCGAGTGGTAAAGCGTTCGACTGTCTACCTGAAGGTATCCGATTCGATCTCCGATGAAGAACAAGGAAAATGTTCAGGTCTTGGCTCAAGTTTTCAATATATCTTCCGTGGCTATGGTGGGGATAAAAACCATAAAAACGGGCAACGGCCTGTCCACTTATCTACCGTGGTGCCTCCATGGCCATAGCACTATTGTCTATGAATGGGGATGAAAGAAAGGCGCCATAGTTAACCGTCCCATTAGTGGTTACAGAGGCTTCACACACACACACACACACACACACACACACAAACATCCACTGTCCATGAAGTCCCAATGTATGTCACTCTGGATAGAGCTAATGTATGTCACTCTGGATAGAGCTAATGTATGTCACTCTGGATAGAGCTAATGTATGTCACCCTGGATAGAGCTAATGTATGTCACTCTGGATAGAGCTAATGTATGTCACTCTGGATAGAGCTAATGTATGTCACTCTGGATAGAGCTAATGTATGTCACTCTGGATAGAGCTAATGTATGTAACCCTGGATATAGCTAATGTATATCACTCTGGATAGAGCTAATATATGTCACCCTGGATAGAGCTAATGTATGTCAACCTGGGTAGAGCTAATGTATGTCAACCTGGATAGAGCTAATGTATACCACTCTGGATAGAGCTAATTATGTCACTCTGGATAGAGCTAATGTATGTCACTCTGGATAGAGCTAATGTATGTAACCCTGGATAGCTAATGTATGTCACCCTGGATAGAGCTAATGTATGTCACTCTGGATAGAGCTATGTATGTAACCCTGGATAGAGCTAATGTATGTCACCCTGGATAGAGCTAATGTATGTCACTCTGGATAGAGCTAATGTATGTAACCCTGGATATAGCTAATGTATATCACTCTGGATAGAGCTAATATATGTCACCCTGGATAGAGCTAATGTATGTCAACCTGGGTAGAGCTAATTATGTCGCCCTGGATAGAGCTTATGTATACCACTCTGGATAGAGCTAATTATGTCACTCTGATAGAGCTAATGTATACCACTCTGGATATAGCTAATGTATGTCACCCTGGATAGAGCTAATGTATGTCGCTCTGGATAGAGCTAATGTATACCACTCTGGATAGAGCTAATGTATGTCACTCTGGATAGAGCTAATGTATGTCACCCTGGATAGAGCTAATGTATGTCGCTCTGATAGAACTAATGTATGTCACTCTGGATAGAGCTAAAGTATGTCACTCTGGATAGAGCTAATGTATGTCAACCTGGATAGAGCTAATGTATGTCACCCTGGATAGGCTAACGTATGTCAACCTGTAGAGCTAATGTATGTCAACCTGGATAGAGCTAATGTATGTCAACCTGGATAGAGGTAATGTATGTCAACCTGGATAGAGCTAATGTATGTGGCCCTGGATAGAGCTTATGTATACCACTCTGGATAGAGCTAATTATGTCACTCTGATAGAGCTAATGTATACCACTCTGGATATAGCTAATGTATGTCACCCTGGATAGAGCTAATGTATGTCGCCCTGGATAGAGCTAATGTATACCACTCTGGATAGAGCTAATTATGTCACTCTGGATAGAGCTAATGTATGTCACTCTGGATAGAGCTAATGTATGTCACCCTGGATAGAGCTAATGTATGTCACTCTGGATAGAGCTAATGTATGTTACTCTGGATAGAGCAATGTATGTCAACCTGGATAGAGCTAATGTATGTTACTCTGGATAGAGCTAATGTATGTAACCCTGGATATAGCTAATGTATATCACTCTGGATAGAGCTAATGTATATCACTCTGGATAGAGCTAATGTATGTCGCTCTGGATAGAACTAATGTATGTCACTCTGGATAGAGCTAAAGTATGTCACTCTGGATAGAGCTAATGTATGTCAACCTGGATAGAGCTAATGTATGTCAACCTGGATAGAGCTAATGTATGCCACCTGGATAGAGCTCCTAGAAGAGGCTGCTCTCGAAAGGACTTCATTATCAAAATTAATGGATGGACTGGGGAAAAAATGTTGCGAATCTACTGCCGACCATATAACAAAGAGAGTCATGGATTTATCCAAGTAGTATCCTTGACAACGACAAAAATTATTGAGGGGCAAAGGAATGAATGATCAGCTGTTTTAAATCTCGGCGCATCGATTTGGAATTAATTATGTGATAAAAATAAACTTCAATAGCTTCTTCATTTATATATTCAGAGAATAATGATAGTCGCGGTCCATTTTGTTTTGTTTGTTTGTTTGTTTGTTTTTGGTAAAATATCAAACAAAGAGCCGCGATAGACTCCAGAAATAGCTGCATTTTCCCACATTGATATGCAGACAGATATGCAGACAAATATACAGACAGATATGCAGATATAAAGACAGATATACAGACAGATATGCAGACAAATATTCAGACAGATATACAGTCAGATATACAGACTGATATACAGACTGATATACAGACAGATATACAGACAGATATACAGACTGATATACAGACAGATATACAGACAGATATACAGACTGATATACAGACAGATATACAGACTGATATACAGACAGATATACAGACTGATATACAAACTGATTTACAGACAGATATACAGACAGATATACAAACAGATACACAGACAGATATACAGACAGATATACAGATAGATATACAGACAAATATGCAGACAGATATACAGACTGATATACGGACAGATATACAGACATATATACAGACTGATATACTGACAAATATACGGACAGATATACAGACTGATAACAGACAGATATACGGACAGATATACGGACAGATAAACAGATTGAGATTCACATTTATATTGAAAGAGAGATTTATTGTAAGTCAATATTTTTAATAATATATTCATGCCCACCGGCTCCATGCCAAGAACTTAATAAAACTGTGAGATAGACTTTGTGGTTGGTATATATATATTGTATACTATTGTAGATATGGTTATGTTTAACATGACATAGATGTTTACTAACCCTTGTGTCTGCTGTATTGTATACTATTGTAGATATGGTTATGTTTAACATGACATAGATGTTTACTTTCCCTTGTGTCTGCTGTATTGTATACTATTGTAAATGTGGTTATGTTTAACATGACATCGATGTTTACTTTCCCTTGTGTCTGCTATATTGTATACTATTGTAGATATGGTTATGATTTACATGACATGGATGTTTACTTTCCCTTGTGTCTGTTGTACACTTTTTCTTTATTTTACTCAACGCCTCAACCAAAACAAATATGATGGTGATCTTCACATCCCATTATGTGTTGATTGTTTTTGTTATTGTGTTGATGTGTATTGGTTACAAATGCACAGTATTCAGTGATAAAAATACGTCTGCATAAAATATCAAAATAAAAACTTTTAGAAGTTTCTGGGGTTATTTTAAAAATTGAGATTGTAATATTAATTCTTTTATAGCGTCTATTCTTTAAAATGAAATTGTGATATAACTGCTGAAATTCTAGCGTATTAATCAAGCTACATGTCATTCATTTATTTTTTAAATATTTTTTTCAGTTTTGCTGTGCTTTGTACCTATTTCATTAAAATGTAATATTTTCCCTTTTATTTTAAACGCTTGTGTACTGTATGACTCTAGTTCAAAGTAAATAAACATATTTAATGATATGTAACCAATGGGTGTCACGCACACAATCAATGAGAAAATTAAGAAGGTTTTTTCATATTGTATTAATTAATTAGAGGTGGTCTAAGCAATACTGGGGGCTATGGCGAGTGACATGTGGAGCCTGGGGGCATTGTATGCCGGGCATACAATATTAGTATAATCAGATTTCTAACTGTAGAACAATGGTGTACCGGTCTGACCTGTCATTGACTTGATAGATATAGACAGTGACAGACAGACATTTAAAGAGATTGGTAGATAGATAGATAGATAGATAGATAGATAGATAGATAGATAGATAGATAGATAGATAGATAGATAGATAGATAGATAGATAGATAGATAGATAGATAGATAGATAGATAGATAGATAGATAGATAGATAGATAGATAGATAGATAGATAGATAGATAGATAGATAGATAGATAGATAGATAGATAGATAGATAGATAGATAGGCCATGGTTAATATTTTGTTCATATAAAATACTTCTTAAAATACTTCTTTTTTGTAATACATTTAGAATATAAATCTGACATGAAACGGAAGATTAAGTCTTCTTTAAAAAATGGTGAAGGAGAGATCTCTGGATTCTAATTTATCCCTTATATATCTTACTACTTGAAACAATATATCATTGAATTGAGTTTTTTTAAATTCATTTATTAACTTCTCTGTCTTATGAAGGATTAGAATATTTCGCTAATCACAAATAGAAAAGAAAAAGCAAAAAGTGGAAAGGGGAGAGAGACGGGGGAGGGGGAGAGAAAGAGGGAGGGAGAGGGAGAGAGAGCGAGAGACAGAGAGAGAGAGAGACATGGATTTGACAGAGTTTGGATCAATCTACTTGGTCGTATCCTAAGGTTTCCTGCATCTGGAAACGTGGCATCTTGTCTAGGTCAGTGCCCTGCTTTACTTTTCTGACCTGTTCAGGTCTTCTTTGAGACCGCCCCATCCCCCCCGACTTCCCACCCCTCAAAGAAGCAAAGAGAAAAAAATTAATTGACGACATCTGGTGATTCCAGGATGTCAGGAATAAATCCGACATTATCATGTAGACCGTTTCGTGACATCATTATGATTTTACCAGGTAATGACAACTGCACACACTGAGCATCGTACACTGAACATCGCACACTGAACTTCTCACACTGAACATCGTACACTGAACTTCTCACACTGAGCATCGCACACTGAGCATCGCACACTGAACATCGCACACTGAACATCGCACACTGAACATCGTAACACTGAACATCCTACACTGAACAGCGATCATTTAGAGATATTATTTTTTTATTAATTTTGAATGTTGCTTGGTGCATTAACTGCAGCCTCGTAGCGGGAAAAAATTCTAGAGCAGGGGCCAGGCATTCTACAGCAGGGGCCAGGCATTCTACAGCAGGGGCCAGGCATTCTACAGCAGGGGCCAGGCAATAGCAGGAAGGGGGGCAGGTAATACATTTTACAAAGTAGAGCAAAAAAGCAGAGGGGCCTAGACAAAACGCAGGGGGCCCGACCCCCTGTCCCTCCCCTCGCACGCTACGGGCCTGGATTTAGCTGATAGGAAATGTGGGCCCTGGGGGGGAGATTTTATTGGAGAATTTTGTCTCCCTTCAATTAGAAAAGTTACGATGTATAATCAGTGGAAACAATTTCTAGAGAGATTTTGCTTGACCTGGTTGTACATATATATATATATATATATATATATATATATATATATATATATATATATATATATCCGTATATTTAATTATACACTCTCTCCATTTAAGTGTGGGTTTATTTAAACGAGATGTCAGTTGAAATAATTGGTTTGATTTAAAACGATTTCTTCAAGTCGAATACATCGTTCCATTCAATAACTGGCATTTTTTTTCTGAAAAGATTTTTTTCAAGTGTTTTAAATGAAACGAAAAATAAATAACCTTTTTATTTGATTAATTTCTCTTCCAATGAAATAACCAGTTGAGGTTTTGAGATTTGAAATTTTAAGTTTTAAGCCAGTTTTTTTTTTACAGCTGTGTTGCTAATGACTTCACTGGTGACTTTAACTGTTACTGGTGACTTTAACTGTCACTGGTGACTTTAAGGTAACTGTTACCGGTGACTTTAATGTAATTGTCTGCTGACTTTAAGGTAACTGTTATTGGTGACATTTAAAATGGAGAAATGATGACGGAATTCTGGACCAGAGGTTTTCAACCTTTGTTACCCTGCGGACCCCACAGACATACCAAGCTCGGGTGGCGGACCCCCAGAGACAAGGGGCCTGGCCTTAACTTTTCGTACCTCATGTTGGGCCCTAATATGTCTTATTAAGTTTACGGATGCCATCTACTTAAATTCTGATAAACGGTAGGCCTAGCCTGAGTTACGCGCACATCATGTTAAAGTCATTTTACATACGACAATAGCTATCTATCCAAATAATGAAACACTCACCGAGTATTTATTCCACTGTTATGTCCGTTACACAATCACTGTTCAGTGGGAAGGCTGTGTCTGTTTTGCACTACAGAGTTGGTCCAAATATGGTGGTATGCGAGATAAACATATGCGTATTTCATGTTCAATGTCCAGTCTGGACCTGTACTTGGTCTTCATCGCAGTAACAGCAAAGAATGCAGTTTTGCACAAGTACGTCGTAGAAAATGGTAGCAGGAAATTGATGGCTTTGTCTGACAGCAGCGAGTACTCCTGGAAATATGCTAGCCAGAACGACAACAGTGGCAGTCTGCTGAACTGCAAGCGCAGTGTCCTGTCGGACTTCGCACATGTCGACTGCTGCTGGTAGAATTAGCTCTTCTGCAATTGTGTGAGATTTTTGGAACGCGCTATTCGTAATGCTACTAAATATGACGATCGAAGAGCTTTCATTCACAATAGTGCAGGCCACCAGTTTGCCTTTCTGTTTCAAATAGAGCTCTTTCTGTCTCTCAAAGTATTCCTTCGATTTACTGGCATTGTGGTCAAATGGCGTCTCAATTTGGCAGGCTTCAACGCATCGTTTGATAATGTTTGCAAGCACACGACACAAAGAGGTTGGTCAGCATCGGTGAAGCCAAATAGTATATATTCTGGATTATACTTGCGCAGTTTACTTTTTCGTTCGTCTTTGGCTGCTTGATCATCAGAATCTTCCAGGTTCTGGTCAGTTTTCCTCTTCAGAAATGTATCCATGCTACTAGGTGTCATAACTATTCGTATTATTACTTATACATTGTGCGTTATTGTGCGTTATTGTGATGATAAGTGTCTGTATCCACTTCTTGGTAGCGATTGACACTTTATCTAAGAGTATACGTATTCACAGACTACACAAATAAATGATTTAAATTGCCAAGTTCTATTCATGTACTTTATGTGACGATTACACAAAATATAATTTCAAAACATAAATAGCATGAAACTACACAATCCAAGATACATATTCACTGAAATATCACTACTCTATCCTGTGGGTTGCCTATTTTTGTCGAACTATATGTCTGTACCACTCTGTTCTCCTCTTCCACTCTCTATCTCTCTTCCAATCTCTTCACCTATCAAAAGATCTGCTAACTTCTTTTATATGACCCTGATTACTGCATCTTCTCACCTATGTTGTTGTCTCTGATTGGTCCATCCCTCATTGGGGATATTCTGTTATCTCAGTCAAAACAGCAGTAACCCTGAACCTTTGTAAGTTAGTGACAAACTAATTAATTAACTCTCATCCATGACCCAATGATCCATATTTTTGAAAATACAATGTTTGACCTATAGGCCTATTCTTGTAAATACAATGCTCAACCTAGAAACTTTGGGACACTGATTCTTTGTAACATCCATGTAGAAGTTTGGCGCCATACATATGATACCAGACGGTAGATAATTAGCTTATCACAACATTTGTCTCTTGAAAACACAAGGGCGCTAAGCCTTGCTTTTAATTCCAGCCTAACCAGGTCATCTTTTTCTCAGGTATGTGTCACCTAAAAATACAAACTCTCTCTAAACATGACCGACATTGTAATCTCAGAGTACCTATCGCGCACTTCCGCCCTTCCAAAGTATGTTATAAAAACATCTATATACATAATCAACCAGACTATTTATCAACAATAAACACGCTGTCGCACTTTGCGGATGTTTTAACAGTGACGCCAGAGCTCAGTAAGTTAGAAATATTGCCAAGATGACATTACTCAAAAAACTCACTACACAAGTACATGTAGTATGCACTCTAGTTCAAATTTCAGAAGTAGCATAAGCAAATACTAGCGGAGTTTTCATTTCTGCACATTGTTGTCTGTACCTGAAACATTGGCATAGCTTGTATTTTTTGTTTAGCCAAAAGCTAACCAATCAACCAAACCAAGCAATACTTTATACGAGAAAATCGCTAATTTCATTGGCTTGCCCACGGACCCCTTTCAAGCTCCCCGCGGACCCCTGGGGGTCCGCGGACCACAGGTTGAAAACCTCTGTCCTGAAGAGAAGTGTGTAGCCACTATTAAACAAACAGTTTATGACTGATATAGAAATAGAAGAGAAGTGTGTTCGTCTGATGACAGCCGTCTCTATGAGAACATATTAAAGAACAACCTTGATATGATCATAGGTCAACAACCTTCGAATGCTTTTGTTATGATCAAATAATTCTTTATAGATTTAGTTTTATCAATTAAGCGCTCTCGTGTTCATATAAATTAGTTATCAAATCATTTTTAAAACAGATGTAATATTTTTTTATCATATAAGTGATTCATGAAGGTTTTAAGAATTAATTTTGTGGTCCAAACTTGGTGACGCTGACCCTATAGGACCGCTGACCTATAAGACCGCTGACCCTATAGGACCACTGAACCTATAGGACCACTGATCCTATAGGACTGCTGATCCTATAGGATAGTTGACGTCTGTTTGAGAAACACTGAGTTTATGGGATTTAGCCTCGTTCTTGCTTCTGTGACGCCATGTCTGTTTTGATTAGGCGTCATGTCTCTTCTGATGGGGCGCCAAGTCTGTTTCGATAATGCAGTGTTAGTTATAAGCAGATGCGCATATCCATGGGCGTCGCTATTTTCAGAAAAATTATTTGGTATGTTGATATATATATATATATATATATATATATATATATATATATATATATACATGGGGGTCGCTAAAAATTTTCCAGGGGGGGGGGGGGGGCAAATAACAACTTTATGACATTTTTTTTAAATGTAAGGGGGGGAGCTAATGCCCCCTCTTATATGACATTTTTCAAAATAGGGGGGCAATGCCCCCTTGCCCCCCCCCCCCCCATGAATACGCCCATGTATATATATATATATATAGAGAGAGAGAGAGAGAGAGAGAGATCACATCTATTATATTTAAAAATAATATTTAATCGATTGGTTTGGTAAAATTATTTCTTTACTTCACTTGACTTTTTTTTAAACCACGAGAGGTAATTCAAGAGTCACAGAGTGCTAACTTAAATATTGTCAGTCTATATATCTATGATTGTCAGTATTTGTTTAAAAATAAATGAATCCGCCGTGTGCAAACTAAAAGTTTGTCGGTATGCTGTTTTAATTAACAAACAGTATTGTAAAATATTTCTTTTTACTTTAATTCAAGTCACAGAGTGCTAAGTATATCCAATGCACTGCATTAATAAACATAACAAATATACAAACGTGTATTTTGTACATATAAATAATTTTCGTTTTTTAGACTTTTTAATGATTGATTATTATTTTTCTAAAATTTGTGTTTTTTTTAATAAACAGAATTAGAAACAAGGGCTTTCAATATGTACTATTACATTACATAGAGTTCATCCACTGCAACGTGTGACCGGCAGCCCAGTAGCGTGAAAATTCTACAGGAGGGGCCAGGCATTCTACAGCAGGGGCCAGGCAATAGCAGGGGAGGGGCAGGTAATACATTTAACTAAGTAGAACAAATAGGCAGGGGGCCAGACAAAATGCAGGGGGCCCGATCCCCCCCCCGGGACGCTATGGGTCTGGTGACCGGGTACAACCTGTAAATAATAAAGGAAATAAATAATAAAGGAAATAAATAATAAAACTAAGAAAGTGAAAGTGTGAAATTTAGTGTCATTAGTGACATTAACAAAAATCAGGTTGAACAATATATAAAACAACAAGAGATTGCTTTGACGTAAATCGATCATGTCCATTTTACTTCACGTCTGCTGACCCACATTTTAGATGACACGGAAATAATGTTTGATTTCAGTTGCCAGATCTGGCCACAAGCTTTTGAAGCACTGTGCGACACTTGAAAATGTTTTTTTATGCCGTAGGGAAGGGGTAGGGAGGGGTAGTTGGGTAAATAGCGGTTAGGAAAACAACTTCCAGTGCATCTGTCTTACACATATCAAAAGTAGATACATCGCATAGCACTAAATGATAAATATATTGACACAGACAGTTCTCTCTCTCTCTCTCTCTATATATATATATATATATATATATAGGAGGTCAGTGACCCCTTGTACATACCACACTCGGCCCGGAGGAGGGGTGGGGTGAGGATCTCCTACGAGGATTGACACACGTAAAGAAGAAACCACAGTAGACCCAAAATAAGTAGGTCATACCAGACCACTCGGACAGTTGACGAAAGTAAACTGTAAACAACATGGACGTCCCCTTTCCCCAAACGGACTGGACACCTCTTATGAAAACCGACGTGGAGAAAGGGAGCGGGGGTGGGGGCAAAAATCGTCACGACAGGGTGGGGAGAGGACCCTGAGATGTGGGAACCCCCCATGAGAGACCTTGGCCCGAGATATTTTACCTCCAACCACCATAAAACTGACCCCCCCCATACCGTAAAAAAAAACAACAACATTATCTATTATACTAATTTAGAGAGTGGGGGGGGGGAGGGGTACCGTCCCAGACACACGTCTGCCAACCAGCACTGAACTAGATAAACTAAAAAAAAAAAAACAATGTCGAAATAATGAAGTGACAGGAATTCCAAAAAGATGTAAACGAGGCAACAGATATTTACATCTAGATGTATGAATATTTCTTCATGCATTATTCAATCATGACTCAAGATTATACATGGCACCATAATTTGATAAGTAATTTAATACACCGTGTGGTGTAACAGAACAGAAGTAGATACGAGCCTCTGTAGGTTTCAGATCATTTCATAATACGGAATATCCCCCCCCACCCCCCCCCCCACCGCTCCTCCCGTACCCCGTAACTCCACAGAAAACAGAGACACACGCTGTCAATAATACTTTTAAATACAATGACAATTTTAAAGGTAGTGGTAGGTTCGAAATTCAATTCGTATTTACTGCATATCTCTCTATTTAAGAAACCATAATTTTCCAATACTCCCGGGCTCTCAACAGCCTATATCTGCTTTTATGATTTAAATAAGATACACAAGTCCAATGCAACATTCAGCTAATTTGTCGACACAGCTTTAATTACACCAAATCTCACATTAACAATTAAACTAATTATAGCTCCCGTAATAACGAAACATAATGACCCTTTGACCTATGATCCAGTGAACCGAAGCTTCGCGTATTAAGCATTTTGGCTCTTCTAGTAATGGAACAAGAGAAGTGGAAACCAGTGTACTGCTGCTTGCTGTGTGCCATAACTCAAGCCAAGAGGAGATAATTACTTAACAAGTGCTACGGGGCAGATATACGCTGTGCCTGGATGTTCTCTGCCAGACCCCATCGTATGAAGGTAGCCCCCGTGTTTCCTCCCTTGACTATAAATTAGCCAGAGAGACTACTACAATAATGGTATCCACAAGTTACACATCTATCATTGGCCATGTATTACACATAATGAAAGCTTCCAGTTCTTTTAAGTACCAACAAGAGTCGAGAATGTCTGAGTGAGAGAGACCGAGAGAAGGGTCAACAGAGGTAGCTGGCCCAACGGAGAGTCTGTCTAGATTTACTGTTTCGCGTGTGTGTGTGTGCGTGTGTGTGTCTGTCTTTTTATGAGGACTTAGCCGTTGTGCTGTCTGTGTATGCTCGAGTCTGTCTGTGTATGTAATTGTCTGTAGAAGTTTGTATGTTGGTCTCTTTTTCTGTTTTGGTATGTGTCTGTTGACTATGTGTGTCTCTCTTTGTATGTGTCTGTCGGTTGACTATGTGTGTCTCTCTTTCAAGTTCTGTCTGTTGCATATGTGTGTCTTT
>JAGDYQ010000164.1:2068751-2083751 GCA_021962125.1 Bulinus truncatus
CCTGTTATTTTGACAGAGTTATCTTTCTTAACTCAAGATTTGGGGAAGGGGTTTTAGTCACAGTCTTCAAGATCTAAATGGTTAATACTGTTTTTTGCTATCTAGAACTTAAAAACTAAATTTTTATTCTATTTTTCATTCTTATATCTTTTTTTATGTTAGGCAAGAAATTACTACTTCGTTCGGAAAAATTACTATTTAATTCGGTTAAATCCGGTTTCTGTTCCGATTCCGGCAGGATTCAAATATTAAATCCGATTCCGGTTCCGATCCTGCAGGATCTAAAAATTAGAATCCAGTACAGCCCTAATATATTTCATTAGATTACTTAAATTACAAAGTTTGGTTTGTTTTTCTTACTTTTTATATACAAGAACAAACCAAATTTTATGGCTTTTCAAATAAGTTCGTTTTGTATAGATTTTTAATTTTTCATTTTAAAACAATAATTGTTTTGTTATATTTCAGTTTCGGGCAACAGCATGGGGGCACCGAAAAAGCAGAGGGGGCGCCAAAAATTGATCTGTAGAAAGCCCCCCCCCCCCAAAAAAAAAACTTATTGGCACAGGGCGCCGTAAAAAACTACCCACGCCCTGCTCACAACCAGTCCGTCAGAGTGGCTCGGTTGATTTGAAATCGTTGCACTCATCAACTGGACAACTGTATGTCAAGTCCACTGTAGGATCTCCATTACAGCTGCACCTTAATCGTTATTGGCGTGTGAGAGTAGAACGTAGGAAGGTCATCAGACACACACACACACACACACAAAAAGACACGAACTTCGCAGACTGTCTATGAAAGAAAACAGTCTACAATTTAGTCCAGGGGCTATTCTGTCTGATTGTCAGGACAGTGAAACATCTGGCACTGAATTAGAAAAAAAAAAGGGGGGTTTCCATTCCAAAAGTTCTCCCGGTACGAACCAATCACCGCCTACAGAATGTGGGGCAGCGTTCTCCACAACGACCAGATGATTATTTTTATTTGGCGATATCGATTTGAGGAAATTGATAACCACCGCCCTACACCCTGGCGCCCTCCTCAACAGACACCACCAATACCCGATCTTTACCCCCCCCACACACACCACCACCACACTTCACCCCCCTTTCACTCCCCCCTCCCCCTTCCCGACCAAAAAAAAAATCTCAAGGTCAACAGTCCATTTGTATGGCAGTGACGTATGAGTGTACTATATTTCATCCCCATACCCAGTGACCCGTGAAATTATTCAGGATCTATAAATATAGAAATGTGTGCCTATGTGTTATGAATGGGGGTAGCATGGCTGCAGGCCGCAGATTTTACGGCTGAAGTCTACGTCGGTTGGGCCCCCCCTTATCATTCAAGCCAACCAATTTTATAGCAGACACACAAGGGGGTCACTAAACGACAGGTAGCACGCTCCTTGTGGCAGGGAGTTTGAAAATTCTCCTCATAATGTTTCGAAAAGTGGGAGTGAAGGATGCAATCATATAATCACTGTGGACTTCGTTCATCCTACAGAACAAACACATTAAAAGATCATGGGCCGATTTTTGACGAAAAGGTGATCCACTTTATTCAGTCTACAAAGTAAGGAATGAATTAGTAATTCCGTTTAAAGCGTGGTTTAATTAGCAGGTCTGAGGATAGATTTCTTCAGTTTATCTGGCAATGGAACGTGATTAGCTTTAAAATGGATTTCTTAAGTTTATCTGGCAATAGAACGCGATTAACTTAACTTGATGTGTCACTGGCTTGCCAGGATTTTGTAACAATCACTGGCTAAATGTCGTAAAATAGCTAGCTACAATTTTCAATTTTATTTTATGATTACAGTTTCGATATTTTTTTATTTTTATTTGGCGGTCTGGATGCATCAGGCGAGCACAGCGATTATTTCCACGTTAGAATATTTTATTTTTACTCGTATTTTATTTTGATCCAGTAATATATCAATTAAACACTTGAAGCAATGATTGTTATCTAGGGCGGTGGTAGTTCGATAAACAGAATAAAGATGGGTCATATCTGTTTGTTTTCGGATGTATTCCAAGCCACGACTTAATTATTTTAATTGGAACTAATCATAGTGTGAATGACTCAACAAACGAAACTAAATATAAAAAAAAAAAACAAAGTAATATAAAAATGTATTGGCTTCAGATTTCTTTTCAAAGTTTGAAGCTAATATCATTTCACTGGTGCTCAACGTTTGGCATGATAGGTAATTTGTCTCTTTGGTTCTCACGCAGTTCACACTTACCCACTAATCTTATTGGTTTGGAGTTTATATACTAAGAAATAATTAACAAATGCTGTGTTTAATTTCAATTCTATGATGGAGTCACTCATTAACGTGCGTCTATGTGAGCTTACGTCTATCTATTTTTTTTTCAAAGACATACACAAGCACACACACACATGCCGCTATCTCTCACACACACACAAGCAACTCTCTCTCTCTCTCACAAGCCTCTCTCACACACACAAGTCACTCTCTCACACACACACAAGCCACTCTCTCACACACAAGCCACTCTCTCACACACAAGTCCCTCTCTCTCATACGCACAAGCCTCTCCCTCACACACACACACAAGCCACTCCCTCTCTCACCACAAACACACAAGCCACTTCCTCACACACACAAGCCACTCTCTCTCACACACACAAGCCACTCTCTCTCCCACACCACACACAAGTCCCTCTCTCTCATACGCACAAGCCTCTCCCTCACACACACACACAAGCCACTCCCTCTCTCACCACAAACACACAAGCCACTTCCTCACACACACAAGCCACTCTCTCTCACACACACAAGCCAATCTCTCACACACACACAAGCCAATCTCTCACACACAAGCCACTCTCTCACACACAAGTCCCTCTCTCTCATACGCACAAGCCTCTCCCTCACACACACACACAAGCCACTCCCTCTCTCACCACAAACACACAAGCCACTTCCTCACACACACAAGCCACTCTCTCTCACACACACAAGCCACTCTCTCTCCCACACCACACACAAGTCCCTCTCTCTCATACGCACAAGCCTCTCCCTCACACACACACACAAGCCACTCCCTCTCTCACCACAAACACACAAGCCACTTCCTCACACACACAAGCCACTCTCTCTCACACACACAAGCCAATCTCTCACACACACACAAGCCAATCTCTCACACATACACAAGCCACTCTCACACACACAAGCCACTCTCTCTCTCCCTCACACACAAGCCACTCTCACAAACACACACACAAGCCACTCTCTCACACACACACAAGCCACTCTCTCTCATACGCACAAACCTCTCCCTCACATACACACACAAGCCACTCCCTCTCTCACCACAAACACACAAGCCACTTCCTCACACACAAGCCACTCTCTCACACACACAAGCCACTCTCTCTCACACACCACACACAAGCCACTCTCTCTCACACACGCAAGCCACTCTCTCTCACACCACACACAAGCCACTCTCTCACACACACAAGCCACTCTCTCACACACAAGCCACTCTCTCACACAAACACAAGCCACTCTCTCACACACACAAGCCACTCTCTCTCACACACACACACACAAGCCACTCTCACACACACACAAGCCACTCTCTCTCACACCACACACAAGCCACTCTCTCTCACCACACACAAGCCACTCTCTCACACACAAGCCACTCTCTCACACACACAAGCCACTCTCTCACACAAACACAAGCCACTCTCTCACACACACGCAAGCCACTCTCTCTCTCACACCACACACAAGCCACTCTCTCACACACACAAGCCACTCTCTCACACACAAGCCACTCTCTCACACAAACACAAGCCACTCTCTCACACACACAAGCCACTCTCTCTCACACACACACACACAAGCCACTCTCACACACACACAAGCCACTCTCTCTCACACCACACACAAGCCACTCTCTCTCACCACACACAAGCCACTCTCTCACACACAAGCCACTCTCTCACACACACAAGCCACTCTCTCACACAAACACAAGCCACTCTCTCACACACACAAGCCACTCTCTCTCTCACACACACACACACAAGCCACTCTCACACACACACAAGCCACTCTCTCTCACACCACACACAAGCCACTCTCTCTCACACCACACACAAGTCACTCTCTCACACACACACGCCACTCTCTCTCAAACCACACACAAGCCACTCTCTCACACAAACACAAGCCACTCTCACACACACAAGCCTCTCTCTCTCTCTCACACCACACACAAGCCACACTCACACACACAAGCCACTCTCTCTCTCACACCACACGCAAGCCACTCTCACACACACAAGCCACTCTCTCTCACACCACACACAAGCCACTCTCTCTCACACCACACACAAGCAACTCTCACACACACACAAGCCACTCTCTCACACACACACAAGCCACTCTCTCTCACACCACACACAAGCCACTCTCTCACACACACAAGCCACTCTCTCTCTCACACACACAAGCCACTCTCTCACACACACAAGCCACTCTCTCTCTCACACACACAAGCCACTCTCACACACACACAAGCCACTCTCTCACACAAACACAAGCCACTCTCTCACACACACAAGCCACTCTTTCTCTCACACCACACACAAGCCACTCTCTCTTTCACCACACACAAGCCACTCTCTCTCTCTCACACCACACACAAGCCACTCTCTCTCACACCACACACAAGCCACTCTCTCTTACACCACACACAAGCCACTCTCTCTCACACCACACACAAGCCACTCTCTCTCACAGAAACACAAGCCACTCTCTCACACCCCAAGCCACTTCCTAGCAGGTATAATTTGATTATTCCCCCCCTCCCCCCCCCATCAAATGGGTAGGGGGTAACTGGTCGACCGCAATGGTCCCCGGTGCTCCCTCATAGACAGTTGATTTTACCTATACAGGTCTCAAATATCTCAAAGTGTTTCGCTTAGAGCCCCCCTTTACCCCCCCCCCTCCTAAAAAAAAAGAAATAACATTTGAACGCCTTTCTCCTATACACCCTCGTGCATAGTTCAAAAATACACACACACACACACATAAACACACACTATAGTCCACCCACACACACACTCGCTTACACATGGCTGGGCATCTCCAACATAATCCGTATGATCCAGGAATGGATTAACCATGAGACTAATAAGGCCCTGAACAACGCTAGGCTGGTCCGTTTCTCACACGTTGGCGACATGTTGTTGGAATTTCGTTCGCTATATGAGGCCCTTTGTATTTTTGGTAAAAAGCCTTAGGCCCACTGTAAGCTTAAACCGGCCCCGAGTATGAATATTCACATCCTGATCCACTTCCTCAACAAACACCTCATCACATACTCCTACAGCCGGTCAAAACACAACCTCCATTAAAACAAAAACGAAAATTTCATTAAATTGATAAGTAATCAAAAAAAAGAGAAAGTTTCCAAACTTAAAAATTGAGCAACACCTGCGTTAAGTGAAGATGTACAACTCAGCTGAGAGAATGAATCAGGCGATAATCTTCCAGCCAAATCTGGCATCACATGAGCATGGAGTCTCACTAGTTACGTTATAATACACAACTGCCGGAAGTAATTAATGGCGGTGTTTTTGTTTTTTTGTTTTTTTCCTTCTCTTTCTTTTATTTTTTTCAATATTCATCAGGATTGTATTAATTTAAAGATGGCCTTGATTGAATTATTTTATTTATTCTTATAAAATCGGCTTTAGTTGGACTGCTTCATTAAATGATTCCACTCAACGGGCAGAATTGAAGGAAACGTTTTAAAAAAAAATTACGAAGAAAACAACACTTTGAAAACTGCGCTTTCTCACCTCCGCCTCTTGCAGGTATTTCAGTTTGGTTTCTTTCAAACATCCTGACATCCTGGCACGTTTTTTGTTTGTAGTGCTTAATTACAGAAATTGGGGAAAAAGTAAAATGGGAAAACCCGGTTCTATATTTATGAGTGACATCTATAGAATGTAGGATGGACTGATAATTTCATGTTTGTTAAGTTGTTATTTTATAGCTTTACCCTGTATGTTTGTAATGATTCATTTGACGAACACATAGCATTCACTTACATATCTAACTAGCTCGACAGTTAGCTAGCGATCTATCTAACTCTGAAGATAGCCAGCTAGCTACCCATCTGTTTGCTCTGAAAGTTCCCAGGTAGCCAGTCATCCTTCTAGCTTTGAAGGAAGCCAACTAGCTAGACATTTTTTGCCGCATAGGTAGCCAACTGGCTAGAAATCTTTTTGTTCCAAAGGTAGCCAACTAGCTAGACATCTTTTTGCTCCATAGGTAGCCAACTGGCTAGAAATATTTTTTGCTCCATTGGTAGCCAAATATCTAATCCTTTTAGTTCTCAATGTAACCAGCTAGCTAGCCATCATTTTAGCACTGAATGAATCCAATTAGCTAATCATTCTATCCTTGAATGTAGCCAACTAGCTATCCATTTAATCTAGCTCCAAGAGTTTTCAGATAAAAAGCCCTATACTTCAATATTTCACACACTTTGGAAACAGGAAACGCTAATTGTGATACCATAGTACAGGAACAATCAATCAAACTGGACACACCCTCTTTCTGACTCGAACAATTTTTTTAAACGAAATAAGCCACACACACACACACACACACCCACACACACACACACAAACCACAGAAATTTATCTTTGACTGACACTGTCATTCATTTAGTTTTCAAAATTAATGAGTTCATATATTCTTGACTGAACACATGAACTATGATATAATAACGCAATTCATAACCCGTTAAAAAAAAACTGAATTATAAAATAAAATAAAATAGTTAGTTTGGTGATACTTTCGATTTTGCATTTAAATTAATTAAAAGACAAAAAAAAAATTGTCAGCCTAGGAACAAAGTTTTCTGGGTTCATTCAAAAGTGACTGAGTGGTTGTCACTCAAGTCAGGACCGGTTGCAGCCTTATCCACGTGGTGCCCCTAGGTCTGGGCTAGGGTGGTGGGATGCACAAGGGGGCACACTCAAATGGGGCATCATTAAATGGGGCACCACTACTTGAGTTGCCACTAAATGGGGCGCTAATTAATAATTACAGATATGTAATTACCAATTTCAGGAGAGAGAGAGAGAGAGAGAGTAAGACGTTTATTCAGCAAAATGTTGACATTTAGGCTTACATGCCTACTTAAGTCCACTTTACAAATAACATAAAAATACATAAAAAAAAAATTTTCATGTGGACGAAAAAAATGTTTAATTAACATGGTGAAACCTTTCAAGATCTAATTAGTCAAAAAAATTGTCAAATTACACAATCAGAGCTGTAATTAAGTTGTTGTTTATTTTTTTTTATAAAAGTTGATGGCTTTACAGCATGAGTGAGCTAGCTAGCCCTACATGACTCACAGCTAGCCCTACATGACTCACAGCTAGCCTACATGACTCACTTACTACATTTAATTGGATACAAAATTGTACAGGTTTGTTTTCTGAAAATGTCACATGGCGCCACAGCTAGAAGTTTTTTAGCCGCAATATAAATGCAATTTTTTTTTTAATTTTGACTGTAAGTCATTGATCATATCGGCTCATTACTGATATAGTTGGCTAATATTAATGGAGATGTGTGAATTGTATCTGACGATTATTTTATGTGTAATATATTCAGTGGCGTCACAATGGTTGGTGTAGCCTAGTTTGGGACTTCAATGAGTATATTTATTTCACGAGTGTATTGATTATCTAGATATTAAAACAGAGCCAAGGGCCACCTTGGAGCGTTTTGATGTATCTGTTCCTATTTTATCGGAGAACCCACTTCCTGCTTTCCAAAGGGTAACTTTTGCCAAGGGTCCCAAGACATATATGGAAGTATTTGTTCCCCGACATCTATGGAAGTATTTGTTCCCCGACATCTATGGAAGTATTTGTTCCCAGACATCTATGGAAGTATTTGTTCCCAGACATCTATGGAAGTATTTGTTCCCAGACATCTATGGAAGTATCTGTTCCCAGACATCTATGGAAGTATTTTGTTACAGAACATCTATGGAAGTATTTGTTCCCATACTTCTATGAAAGTATTTTGTTACAGGACATCTATGGAAGTATTTGTTCCAAGACATCTATGGAAGTATCTGTTCCCAGACTTCTATGGAAGTATTTGTTCCCCGACATCTATGGAAGTATTTGTTCCCAGACATCTATGGAAGTATTTGTTCCAAGACATCTATGGAAGTATTTGTTCCCAGACATCTATGGAAGTATGTGTTCCCAGACATCTATGGAAGTATCTGTTCCCAGACATCTATGGAAGTATTTTGTTACAGGGCATCTATGGAAGTATTTGTTCCCCGACTTCTATGGAAGTATTTTGTTACAGGACATCTATGGAAGTATTTGTTCCAAGACATCTATGGAAGTATTTTGTTACAGGGCATCTATGGAAGTATTTGTTCCCCGACTTCTATGGAAGTATTTTGTTACAGGACATCTATGGAAGTATTTGTTCCAAGACATCTATGGAAGTATTTGTTCCAAGACATCTATGGAAGTATTTGTTCCCAGACATCTATGGAAGTATCTGTTCCCAGACATCTATGGAAGTATCTGTTCCCAGACATCTATGGAAGTATTTGTTCCCCGACATCTATGGAAGTATCTGTTCCCAGACATCTATGGAAGTATCTGTTCCCAGACATCTATGGAAGTATTTTGTTCCCAGACATCTATGGAAGTATCTGTTCCCAGACATCTATGGAAGTATTTTGTTCCCAGACATCTATGGAAGTATTTTGTTCCAAGACAATTATGGAAGTAGTAGCTAAGCCCCTTCACCCATCCCCCATACCAAATTACTGTTCTTGTATCATGTATCGCCGTGTATTATCATTCATTTATTACACATGCACAATGTCTGATTTATTACATCGTGCGTGGGAGATGTTTAGATAAAACTAAACGATGTCAAAACAGAATAATTCAACTAAATGGTGTGCACACATACACAGAGACGGTTTGTTTGACAAAATAAACACAATACAGCCATTAGGAAGTTAACACATGTTTAGTAAATACAAAGGGGAAGTAATTAGCTTCAGGAAATAAACAAATAAAGAAAAATAATTAAAATAAAAAGCATTTTAAGAAATTAAAAGCTAAAAAATCAAAATAAACGCCACAGGTATTCGTTTTTTTACGTCAGTTATGAACGTTGAACACACTCAAGAATTTATTTGTGTTGAGGGGGGAAAAAAAAGATAACTCTAGCAATATCCACCATCGCAGGGGTGTGGGTTCAATTCAAACGCCCTAACATTGGGTCTTCTTTTGGATATACAGCAATACGAAATAAATGAAATGACTTTTAGCAATAGATAAGTGTGTGATCAGAGGCCCTACTCTCCTTCCCCCCCCCACCCCCGGGTTTGTTGAGGCTTGTCAGGGGAAGTAGATTATCTCGACGGGGCACTTCTGCCGCCCCCCACCCCCCCCCCCACCATCTACCCATAGAAGTAAACAATCCTATACCTGGGTTTATTTAATTTTTTTTCTACTTGTTATATATATATATATATATATGTTATATATATATATATATATATATATATATATATATATAACATTTAAAATAAGAAGTTTAGCATTCTAGGTTTTTTTTAATGACATAAATGTTTTTCGTTCTAGTAACGGTAGGTAGTGTCAATTAGATTTAACTTAAGTAGCCACGCCATACTTTGAAATTATATTTATGGCGGTACAGTCATTGTGCCAAAGTAATTTTTTCTTCTTTCAACTTTTTTTCTCGCCAGACCTAGGGTGGGGGATAATCCCAACAGAATTCGACCCCCGAGACCGCTGAATCATCTTTCGACATGCTGTTGTTAACTCAGATCATACCTTTTTTTTTCAGGATTACTTACATGTGAATACAATTGTAATTTATAAATGAAAAATATTATAAATATTCTATAAAGTAATTCAGATAAAATAATAAGCAATTGAAGATTTTTAACCAGGAAACAACAGTAAAGAAAACTATACACAAAAAGTCTAGACATTTTGTCCAGATACAAAAACGACGACCGCCAGATTGCACGGTTCTCTCCAGGAGTTGCGAGAGACACAGCTGCACTTATTTCACGAGCTGTAAAAGACTAGGTCTTGTGCTCGGCTCCCAATAGAGAGGTATCACGAAGACCCCCGCTGGCTATATCCACCAGTTGTTGGCTTTTTTGAGCACACCCGCCTACAACTTCATAAGTCATTTTTATTATAAATTGATGTACCGGAAGCAACCCCTGACAGTTTTATCAGTTGCGAAGGCCCGGGATACTAATATCGTACTAGGCTCAACAAGTGAAAAATAATAAAATATCAACACCTCCCACAATTGATGACGTAATTTGTTACATTTTTACTTCAGTTTTATTACTTCCGTTTTTTTTTATTTGCTCGGTCAAATTTCAACTTCTTTTATCAGTTTTTTTTAAATTTTATCAACATTTTGTGTTATTTTGTGAACAAATAAGTGACCCGTGTGGGGAGGTGGGGGTGTTAATTCAATGGGCAAATCACGTGATTAAAAACTGTTTGTTCTGTGTGTTTTTCCCCATGTCAGCTTTCTGTAACTTTATCCTAATTAGAAATATACTTTTTAACTCCTCCAGCCAATGCAGCAGATAAGATAAGAGAAAAAAAAATGACATTTTGTTTCGTTTGTTATTGTATCTACATGACTGTGTTGGCTAATCAGCGAAGCAAATAAAAAGTCTTCTACCTGCCTCATTCAACTCCGCCCCCACCCCCACCTGAAAAAAAAATTGACGATTGACCACCCTGTTAAGGACGTTGTGGGAGATATGCAGGGGTCCCCTCAGCAGATCAACATACCGGAGCCCCTTAATAAATGCGGTAGGGGAATCTGTATTCATAAAGCGTCAATGAAAGAATCTATATAAATAATAGCGATGTGGGTTCTGCGTTAAATCGAAAGTAAAGAATTAATCCAACAGTATTCCAGTTTAAAATACAATCATGAAAAAAAATCGGATCTGCCCGAAACCAAAAATAATCAAGCCTACCGACCAAGCCTAATGGGATATAACTCTATGCAAAGTTTTTTTGCAGGGTACAGCTAGTGGGGGTATATCTTGTTTCTGGATGCTGAGGCGGTTTTAGCTCAGTTGGGACCCAGTAGGTATACAAATGTTTGGGGCATCCCTTTAAAAATAAAATATACACTGGGAAAATATCAGTGAAATTATAAAGTTTGTGTGCTTTGAGGGGCCAATTTTACGTAACACACACTTGCTGCCACCCACCACACACAAGTCCACATAAAAATGAGAAAATATACTGTGTAAGAGTCAATGTAGCATATGATTTAATGGAAACTTTTACCGGAAGGGGTGGAACTTTTTGTCAGTGAGGGCATTAGATGTCAGGGCCTGATTTGTCACACGTACAAACGTCTCTGCTGGTATAACATGGGGGGGGGCAGGAGCGGGCGGGGGGGGGAGGGACAATTACATTATTTCGTGCGAACGACTTACGCAAAGCTTCAGACCGTGGATCTACCATGTCTTTTGCTTAGATTGAATTTGTTAGACCTATGTGACCTATGAAATATTCTTTGCTCAACATAAACATTAGAGAAATGAGGGGGGGGGAGGTCTAATTGATGCATCAATCATACGGCACCCACCTCGCTCTCATCATATCCCCACTCACTTTCCCCACACCCCACCCCACTTTCACACACACACACACACACACACACAGAACGTACCGGACTGCCGTCTATAGCTGCTCCCCTCCCTCCCACACACACCCACACACACACACTTCTCCTTCCTCCACCCCAGGTCACCACCACCACCACCACAACACTGGCGCACACTCACACAAACACAAACGGATGATGACGGGGATATCTGTTAAAAAACACAGCTCGATGTATAAATATTTACCATGGACGGCTGCAGGAGGAGGGGGGTGGGGAGAAGGGGGGGGAAGCTTCGGACCGGGCCCAGACTTTCTAGGCATATCAGAAGACTGATCATGCAGCTACATAACAGGTACGTTTGGGAAGGGAAGAAGGGAAAGAAAAAAACCAACGTGAGTAAATTAAACTATAGGCCGCAGAATCTGACCAGCGGGTGTTTGGGAATGGGGGTGGGGGAGTGGAGATAGAGGTTCGGGGTGGGGGGGGGAATTAAAGAGGGGATGGGTGTGTGTGTGTGTGTGTGTGTGTGTGTGTCAGGATATTGATGGAGTAAATCAATGTTAAAGGAAGTAAAAATAAAATATTTCCTTACAAATTATCTGACAGGCTCTAGAAACGTTTGCCTATGTAAATAAAGGGAATAGTTCATACAGGGACACACCATCATAGGTATTAGGACAGACAATCATATGGGTAAGGGGGTGGGGGATGGTGGGGGGGGGGAGGAGGGGTGCGCACATATAAACATTTGGGGGAAAAAAGGAGTAAATAGGAAACCCGAGAGAGGGGTAATTAAACAATTCCGATTCTAGCCCGTTTTTGTTTTAATACCTTTTTTAAAAAACAAATCGGTGCTAGTTTTTTTTTTTTAAACAACACGATGCTTGGTTTTAATCTTTTTCAACAAATGCTGAACGGGTTGCCTTTGTTGCTTGTGTAGCTAACTTTTGACTTAACGGACAATATAAGTCACCAAGTGAGTAAAATAACAACTTACTATAAATAGTTTTACATCTCAATGTATTCAGCTTAAGTATAAAAGTACAGAATTAAAACAACAAACATTAAAACGAAATCCCCTATTTCTAGGTTACAAAGTCCAGTTTGATAATTAAAAGAGAAAAGCGATTATTTCTGTTATAGCGTGTTCTGTTTTACTATTAAATGAGTCAATTTTAAACCTCGGAATAGATAGACACCAATAAACCATGCTTTGAAATGGAACTAGATTAGACACCATTAAACCATGGTTTAGATGAAACTATGTACCTACTGGCACCAAGACCATGTCATAATTATGTGTGTATCGCGTTAGTGTCTACGAACCCAAAACTGTAACTCTTTATCGTTTACTAGAGACACGCCCTTTCAGCTGGTCTCATTGTTTATATTCGCATTACGGGACACATCTTGGTTCGTGATAATCCAAGGCTCTATTACATGCGCTTGCTCTATCTGTGGATTGGTTATTGAACTACATTATATAAATAAAGCGTTAAATTGAATGTAAAGAATTGATACAACAGTATTCCAGTTTAAAATACAATCATGAAAAAAATCGGATCTCCCCGAAACCAAAAATAACCTAGCCAACCGATCAAGCTTAAGGGGATATAACTCTATGCAAAGGATTTGCAGGGTACAGCTAGTTAAATAATAATACCTTAGAAATTTATGAAAAATGTTATCCATCACCGTCACGAAGCTTAATGGACAACTTTTTGAATCTCAAGCTTTTCTTTAATTTGTACTGTTTTCACCCTCTGAGAAGTTGATATTTAACCCATTCCCATTCGGCACGTCACTTCCTACACAAGAACCACCTACGTCATCCAAACCTAGACTACAATGAAGTGTGAGGCGGCTGACCTTTATTAACTTAACAACTGCTGTAAGTAGATCTGCCATGTTTTGTAGGTGAGTAGAAGTCGTTTACCAGCAACGACTAAATCTGATAAAATTGTTATTGTTGTTGTTGTTGTTGTTCCCCCCCCCCACCAGCCGGACACCTAGCTACCCATTAGTCTTGACCAACGACCTTAATTAATTAGTAGCACCTACCTACGTCACCACAGCCATCACCCCTTCTCTCCCCCTCTTTTTCCCAAAAGTAATATTTGAGCCGGACTTAAATCACCGGGCTCAATTTACTCGGGCACAGACACTGAGCGTTGATTGGTGATGAAGAAAAGAGGGGAAGAAAAAAAAAAGTAACAGCACAAAAGATGAGGGGGGAGACAACACATCTTTCAAGTCAGACAACTCCATAAGGTCGAGATTTCGAGATTTCAGCTTCAGCTTCCACCCCCCCCCCTTCCCTCCCTCTCTCCCCGGCGCCTCTCATTTTCATTTCATCGGACAAACATAGTAGCTGCCTCCCTCCTCCCCTCCCCCCACTTTAAACCTAAATATACACACATTCACACTCAAACACCACACGCGCACAGACACACACACACACACACACACTCACACTTACACGCGCATGCGCTCACAGAGACCGTCATTAAGAACCATGGAACTGTTTCATCAAGGTGGTGATGGACTACCGGTACTTTACCCGTCATCCCATTCACACCCCCCCCCCCCCAACCTTTCCAGTACTAATTACTATCATAAGATAGCGAGAGGAGAGAATGTAGCGTGGAGGGGAGATGGAGTTGCTATCAACAGCAGTGTCGGTCGGCACACTGACCCGTCGCCATGTCAGCGTAAACAGCTGATGGAAATGTCCATATTTCTTTTCTCCAGCCAATCCGACGTTCCCTACCTTCTTGTCTCAGTAGACAATAGCAGCAAAAAATAAAACAAAAACGACAAAAAAGCGTCGCTCTTAATGGACATTTTTATAGACATTTTTTATAGACATTTTTTTTTTATGAACATTTCCTTGTTCTTAGATATCTTACTTATTCTTTCTCCCGTTGTTTAGGAATTAGTTAGCATGCGCGCTATGTAACCAAACTGTCTATCAGAAAGGAATCTTCAAAGTAACGAACCGGTGGGGCATTTCTAAAGTAGTTATTCTCTAGCACGCCGGACGGACACCTTGAAATAATTATACCCCCCCCCCTTCCGCCCCCACTGGAAATAAAGACAAAAGACCCAGGGGCTTAGCAGAAACGTGCCGGGCGCGTGTAAATGACATGGAGGGACGGGAAAGGGGGGGGGGTGGAGGTGAAATCGTTGGACTTTTAAGACGGGTCACTGGAAAAAGTACAAGGATAGGTCAGTCTAACCTCAGGACATTT
>JAGDYQ010000164.1:2088751-2167076 GCA_021962125.1 Bulinus truncatus
AACCCCCACCCCTTCTCAACAAATCGATACCTACACATACCACCTCATCTCAAATCAGGAGCTGGTCCTTCACCCTTCATCACAACGTCGAATGACCAGCTGCTAACCCCATCGCTTCACCAGCCCCCCCCCCCCCGCCTTCACACACATATACGCACACACATAAAGAATGTATAAAGCTGACACATAAAGAATGTATAAAGCTGACACATAAAGAATGTATAAAGCTGACACATAAAGAATGTATAAAGCTGACACAAAGCAGGTTTATTTATTTGATCTCATCACTCAGTTGAAGTCATAAATAATAAATCATTCCCCCTCCCCCCCCCAACTGAGACGGTCGCCTGTTGACACCAATCCCATAGGGCGGTCACATCGGGCCAAAGAGATGACCACTTAATTGAATTGACCATTTCATCTCCGCCACAGAGGTGCCCATATTTAGTGACCCATATTTAGTACTGGTGGGGGGGGGGTCACAAGAGATGGGGGGTTGGAGGACTCGTAGCGATGTGTGTGGGGTCACAAGAGATGGGGGGTTGGAGGACTCGTAGCGATGTGTGTGGGGTCACAAGAGATGGGGGGTTGGAGGACTCGTAGCGATGTGTGTGGGGTCACAAGAGATGGGGGGTTGGAGGACTCGTAGCGATGTGTGTGGGGTCAAGGGAGATGTGGATGGGGTGGGGGTAAAAAACTAACGAAATTTTGCGTTATTTTTTTTTTTTCATTTTTTTTATTTACTTATTATATATTTAACTGAGTGCATTGACAACTCACCACCAACAACAACAACAACAAAAACAACAACACATATTTCAAACATCACATTTAAAAAAAAAAAAACATATTATTTTATTTATTATTTTAAGATTACAAAAATAAATAAATAAAATATAAGCATGCAAACAAAAATTTAAAAAAAATAATTTCTTTGACAATTGATGTCCAGACAAGATCACAGCTTGAGGTCTTATAAAAAGCTGAAAAACACAGAAAAAAATTGGAATCCATCTGTTTCAGGTATAAATTATAAACAAATAAGAACGTTCTTCAAATTTTTATGTGTCAGAACAAAATAAATATTTATATTATGTGTATGGGTGGGTGGGTGTGTTTATATGCTGTGTTGTTTATGTTTCACGTGTGCATGTGTTGCGTTGATTTATGTGTGGTTGTGTGTGTGTGTGTTGTCGTGTGTGTCTGGGTGTGTTTTTTCCGTATGCGTGTGTATGGTTTCCTGTGTTCATTTTTTTTCCTATTGTGATGTGTGTTTTTGTGTTTTTAAAGTTATCTCTTGTGTGTTTATGCTGTATCCTGTGTGTGTGTGTGTATGATATAACTAAACAAATATTGTGTGTGTGTGTTATTACGTAAACAAATATTGTGTGTGTTTGTGTTTATGAAATGCGATGTGCAAGTGATGTGCATTGATGATGTGTGTCGTGTATGCGTGCGTTAAATCTTAAAACATCATCATCTTGTCATATCAGTGACTTCACATTCAATGACTACTGACTCCACTCCACAAAGATAACTTGACTATTTCATACAACGACAGCACTGTCCGCTCTTCACTTGACTATTTCATACAACGACAGCACTGTCCGCTCTTCACTTGACTATTTCATACAACGACAGCACTGTCCACTCTTCACTTGACTATTTCATACAACGACAGCACTGTCCACTCTTCACTTGACTATTTCATACAACGACAGCACTGTCCACTCTTCACTTGACTACTTCATACAACGACAGCACTGTCCACTCTTCACTTGACTATTTCATACAACGACAGCACTGTCCGCTCTTCACTTGACTATTTCATACAACAACAGCACTTTTCACTCTTCGCTTGACTATTTCATACAACGACAGCCCTGTGCACTCTTCACAATCCTATAATGCAATACAGAGAGTACAACGCCCATTCAAAAATTTCCCTACCAGTGACTCAACAAACGCCTCTACATCTCACCCCCCCCCCCATTAGTGTTGTTGTCCTTTTGTTTTAATAATGTAACACCTAAATATTAATATATAAGAGAACAATACACAAATATGGCGGTTTTCGGGTTAAATAAAAAATGTAAACTGGTGCGCATTTTGTATTATTTAAAACTAGCTGTACCCTGCAAAGGCTTTGCATAGAGTTATATCCCCTTAGGCTTCATCCTTGATCAGTAGGCTAGATTATTTTTGGTTTCGGGCAGATCCGATTTTTTCATGATTGTATTTTCAATTGGAACACTGTTGTATTAATTCTTTTACTTTCAATTTAACGCAGAACCCAAATCGCTATTATTTTATTAGATTCTGTAGTCCACTCTGTAGCGTAACTCGCAATAGCGGGCTGTAAAATATATCGCCCCCATTCCAGGGCTAAAAAAAATACTTAAAATATTAAAATACCGCCCATGATGGCGGTAGATGGGTGGACCCCCCTCCCCCACTACTCCCCGACCCTCCATATTTATACCCAACTGGTCCACTCTTACAAAGAACGAACTTTATTTTTTTTTTTAAAAGAAAGGGGTCTTCGATGGGGAATTCCCGTCTATCTCTTATCCATCTTGTATTTGTTATTAATGGAGCATGGAGTCAGATATTTCATCGTGTTGTTTCAAAGTCACACGAAGTAAGTATCAAGAACTATTTGGAGAATCTATGCCGAAACTTGCCCCCCCCCCCCATATAGCTACGGGTGATAGAATTGTCTAAAAAAAAATTTTTTTTCATGAGTGCCAATGTTTGCAAGCCAAGGTAAGCAAGTTGTTGACTGGTGTAGGGTCTAATCTATCAACTCACTCCCCCTTCAAACCTTTTCCCGATACTTTACCGTGAGTCTTTAGCTCTTACCTACCCCTCTACGCCACCACCACAACCCCCACACCCACCAATGATAATATTCTATCTCTTAATCTGGGCTCAAAAAAAAAAAATAACAACTCTGTGTAAGGTTCTCTCAACCGTGACCTCCACTATGCCTTTAGAACAACATCTGTATGATGAAAAAGTACAGAATCTGCAGAATCTATCAGGCGCCTTTCATTCAACACCACCACCCCTCACCATATGCTCCCTGGCCCCCAGATACACGAGGTGGTTGACTACGGTGCTAGTAGTGGGTGTTATCGCCATCAAGCGGCACCCACTGATCCACCACCCCTTCCCTCCTCCCCCCCATATTATGTTGCGTGGCGTACAACTTCACACGAGAAATCTTCATTTTCGATCGTCTTCACTTTATACCTTTCCGCTGCAACAGCAATATCAACAACATCATCAAGTTAACATAAACACGTCAAGAAAGTTGATCGAAACATTCACAGGAGTCAAACTGCAGGTATAAACATAAGTGGACAACTTTAAAAGAAATCGGAATCAACTTCAAAGAACTATTTTTTTTTTCGTCATCTCTCCTCCCCCACCACCAACTAAGCCGCCCTTTTACTTCTTGTGGTACGATTCTAGTCGATTCTGGAATACAGTTAATTATACTTTTTACTATTGTCTATTTTTCAATCTGCTAGACATGTTGTGCAATCGACAAGACATACTGCGCAAAAGGTATGACATATTGTGCAATCGACAAGATTTACTGTTACTGTGCAATTGACAAGACATGCTGTGCAATCAACAAGTCATATCGTGCAATCGACAAGATTTACTGATACTGTGCAATTGACAAGACATTCTGTGCAATCAACAAGTCATATCGTGCAATCGACAAGATTTACTGATACTGTGCAATTGACAAGACATTCTGTGCAATCAACAAGTCATATTGTGCAATCGACAAGATTTACTGATACTGTGCAATTGACAAGACATGCTGTGCAATCAACAAGACATATTGTGAAATCGACACAAGATGTACTGTGTAATCGACAAGACATATTGTGAAATCGACAACACAAACTGTACAATCAACAAGATATACTGTGTAATCGATACAAGATGTACTGTGTAATCGACAATACATATTGTGAAATCGACAACACAAACTGTACAATCAACAAGATATACTGTGCAATCGACCAGTCACACTGTGCAGTCAAAAAGAAATCAACAAAATGGCAAACGAATACTCTCAGAATAATTCCTACCACGGAAAAATGACAGACGCAGCGAAATTCCCTAATACAACAGCAAACGTGATAATTGGCCGGCTGCAAACTATCGGAAAAAAAAACAACAATAATTGTGTGGGCTGGTAACATATTCTTAATGAGGGCGTGTTTCCGTTAGGTTCATAGAATTGCAGAGATCGACTCAAGAGTAAAGGTTAATTTAGATGAACGTGTTGTTTACTTGGCAAAGACATATGCATAAAGCAAACGAATATGTATTAGATGCAGAGATAACAGGTGCTCGAATACTATTTATACTAAAAACACATAACCATGTATATGCTATAACTTAAGGGAACATTATCTAAGCCCCGGTGGGGGTGGGGGGTTAGGGGTGGGGGAATGCTACAACATGAGGCAGTCAGGAGTGAGAATGTTGTGCACACACTTGATCTAAGCGAATAGATAAATCCATTGAATATTATATCTATTGGTCCTTAGGGATCATTAGGTTTACCATTTTTTGGGGCTACAACGACAGAGGAGGCACTACGGAGACATTCGCCTGTGTCACCCAGGACGACAAGGTTACGGTCATAAAAAAAAAAACGGCTGATATTTGAACCATTTTCTTTTTATTTCCTACAGTCTTATGAAGTCAGGCTTACAGTCATATATTCTCATATCATATCGCAAGCAACATTTTCGACAGTGAAAATAAAATAATAGACGAAATTCACCAAGCTGTACGGTGATTGTACTTGCTAATGTTAAACTGTTGAAATGGCTAACAATAAAAAAAAAATAAATGGCATCATGATAAACATTCCTCTGTACCACAAAAAGTCGACTTTACAAAAATAAAAAGGGGAGGGGTATGTGTGTTTTTGGAGGGGGTAGGGTAGGGCGCGTCATATCATCCCCGAACATATCTCTGTTACACGAGAAACCAGGCGAGCTGACATGAAACTGGGGAATGGTATCTATGAGACCCGTGGTTGTGATGGAGCATTAGGTCTCTCTGTCTCTCTCTCTCTCCCTTTTTTTATTCCTCTCTGTTGACATTAATGCACGGCACGTGTTGTTTGTTCTATGAGTAGAACATTTGTTCTTGTATGACGGAACCCTCCCCCACCCCCCCACACACACCCCCATCCGCCCCTGCCCCGGTTTCCCCCTCCACAATCGAGAGTGGACCGACAAGAGATGAACACAAAAAAAAAAAGAAAACCGGGACCGCGGATAGAAAATAGATGCTATGAAAACATCGAACGGTGTTATTGTGTATCAAGAGATTGGTCACTGCGGGGGGGGGGGAGGGGCGACGGACTGGCGGGGTCGGGGCCCTCGAGGACTTATGGATCAATAACGTGAACACTGGACACGAGACCCAGTTGCTGGGCCAACGATGACGAGTAGCTTCCTTCTTTTTTTTTTTCGTCTCTTTCATCATTAGCTTCTTCATTCATTACTTGAGATAACGCCATGAAACACAGGACTGAAGCGTCCAGCGAATGTGTTACAAAATGAAAACATTGGGGGTGGGGGGGGAATTACATGTAAAAATAAAGTGGGATGTTTAATTTAATGGTTTGATTTCAGTTTATTTCTGATCCTTTTTATCAGGTTCGACCCTGTTTAAAAAAATATGCCCCCCAGAGCAATTACTTTAGGTAACTCAAAAGTGAGAAACATTCCAAGAAAGCTGGGCACAGCCCCGTAGCGTGTAAAATTCTACAGCAGAAGCCAGGCCAATAGCGGGGGAGGGGGGGGAGGAGGAAATAAATGTTACTAAGTAGAGGAAACAAGCAGAGGGGGCCAGACAGAACGCGGGGGGCCCGCACCCCCTGCCCCGCCCCCCACCCACGCACTAGTGTTGTTTTAGTCCCAGGTCATATTTTAGTTTCAGTTTTTATTTCGTTTTTTCTGTAATAATTTTAGTTTTCGTCTAGTTTTAGTCTTGCTTCTAATTTTAGTTTTAGTTTTAGTTCTCGTTGGCGAAAAGTCAACATTTTCGTTAACGAAGGTTTTAGTTTTAGTTTTCATGAACGAAAGCAACATTATATTTTAGTTTCAGTTTTTATTTCGTTTTTTCTGTAATAATTTCAGTTTTCGTCTAGTTTTAGTCTTGCTGCTAATTTTAGTTTTAGTTTTAGTTCTCGTTGACGAAAAGTCAACATTTTCGTCAACGAAGGTTTTAGTTTTAGCTTTCGTCAACGAAAACAACACTACCACGCACGATTCGGAACTGGCTGGGCAATATTTAATTAGAACAAAGTTTACAATGTTCTATAATTAAAATGGGCTTTGGTTGATCGCCCGATAATAACACATACCCACTACACAAACACACAATCATAACCACTACACAAACACACACAATCATACACACTACACAAACACACAATCATACCCATTTACACAAACACACAATCATACACACTACACAAACACACACAATTATACACACTACACAAACACACAATCATACCCACTACACAAACACACAATCATACACACTACACAAACACACAATCATACACACTACACAAACACACAATCATACCCACTACACAAACACACAATCATACACACTACACAAACACAGAAAATCATACACACTACACAAACACACAATCATACCCATTTACACAAACACACAATCATACACACTACACAAACACACACAATCATACACACTACACAAACACACACAATTATACACACTACACAAACATACAATTATACCCACTACACAAACACACAATCATACATACTACACAAACACAGAAAATCATACACACTACACAAACACACAATCATACACACTACACAAACACACACAATCATACACACTACACAAACACACACAATCATACAAACTACACAAACACACAATCATACACACTACACAAACACACACAATCATACCCACTACACAAACACACACAACCATACCCACTACACAAACACACAATCATACACACTACACAAACACACAATCATACCCACTACACAAACACACACAATCATACACACTACACAAATACACACAATCATACACACTACACAAACACACAATCATACACACTACACAAACACACAATCATACCCACTACACAAACACACAATCATACCCACTACACAAACACACAATCATACCCACTTCACAAACACACAATCATACCCACTACACAAACACACAATCATACCCACTTCACAAACACACAATCATACCCACTACACAAACACACAATCATACCCACTACACAAACACACAATCATACCCACTGCACAAACACACAATCATACCCACTACACAAACACACAATCATACTCACTGCACAAACACACAATCATACCCTCTACACAAACACACAATCATACACACTACACAAACACACAATCATACACACTCACGCAAACACACAACCATACACACTCACGCAAACACACAATCATACACACTCACGCAAACACACAATCATACACACTACACAAACACACAATCATACACACTACACAAACATACAATCATACATACTCACGCAAACGTACACGCACACACAAACTCACAAACATAAAAACACACAAAACGTATGAACATTCCAACATACAAACAAACATAAAAACAAAGCTTCAGTCCATTTAATCAAGTAACACCAGGTGGCTAGACATCCAAGCATTTCACACTTATTGATGATATTCGGTAATTCTAATTGCTTCGTTTACAAACTGTTCCCAGGGGAACACTTCTAGAATTCCCACACACAAAAACCCCAGCATCTCAGACACGCTGAGCGCCCTCTGTGATGACGGCCAATAGAAACTTTATCTTGAAAATTGTAAAAGTTTTCTCAGTAAACAATACACTCCTTGCTTTAACTCTTGAGCAACTGGCGTCAATGTTTAACAATGTTATACATACAGTGCCGAACCTAGGGATTTTGGGGTCCCGGGGGTGGGGCTTGGCATCTTTGGGGGGGCCCTGCATTTTAACATTCGACATAGTGACATGAAATATTGTGCTTAATATTTAATGTAAAAAAAAATTTGGGGGCCCCCTTAAAAATGGGTCTCGGGGGGGACTTTTGAATTTAGACCCCCCCTTTCCCCCCACCCTAGGTACGCCTCTGTATAGATACTCACTCTAGTTTATTGAAAGAAAACCGTTGTTATTGTTTTGTGTGTTTGGTTTAATCTTTCAGTCGTGCAGCGGATTGTTGAACCAGATCGTCACAGATGACTGAACAATCGGGTTGGATCTACACGGATGAAATCAATGGAACTCTTTAATGACCCAACAGATATTTGAAAGTGATTTTGATAGAAATTCGGAAAACAAAAATAAACTCAGGTAAACAGTCCTTGTGATAAAAACAAAGTTAAATGACACAATAATTATAACTTGATTTGTATAACAGGTCATTCTTAAAAAAGGTCTAAAGCACAGTATCTGGCCACCCCTTAGTTAGAACCATTATTATGGGTGGGGGGCCCATTTAGGTGACTAGATCCCCACTGTTGCTGGAACACCCATCCAGTACTAATTCATGCCAATGGTACTTTAGCCTAGCCCCCCCCCTTTTCCCCCTACATCTCAAAGACTCTGTTCAGTAAAGGTAAAAAGTAATGCTCTTAGCATTTTAAAGGAGCCCTTGGTCATATGAAGTGTACAGATCATGTTTTCTCTGTATCCACCACCGCACATTTAGGGATTGTTTTGGTGAGCCCAATACCCATCCTTTATGACTCCCTCCCTCCCCCCACCCCACATTTACAGTTGAGTAAGAGTCCATGATATACTTCCACTTGGCGGTATAAGATGATGCTCTATTAATAGCCTTTTATCAGAATTACGATACTGACCAGAGGTGTGCGGATCTTGAAATTTAGCGTCTGCGTCCGTCCGCGGATTTCTATCAATGATCCGCGTCCGCAGAATCTTACAACATTAGTCCGCAGTCAGTCCGCGCGTCCGCATTGCTGAAATTTAGCTGTTTAAATGACTTGAAATTTTTTATGGTAACGCCAAAGAAGATCCGCGTCAGTCCGCGTGTCCGCAACTCAACCATACGAAGCGTCCGCTGTCAGTCCGCGGATTCGGAAAAGTCTGCGGATCTGCGTCCGCAAGCGGACGCGTCCGCTGTCCGCTCATCTCTGATACTGACATGACCAAAAGTATAGGTCCGTTTGGTTTGTATTTACTACGCTAATGGCAAAACTGCATTAAAAAAAAAAACTTAGCTTAGATTTGAATTCGCTATTCTCTATTTCTTCTTTTTTTATATACTCCTAGACACTATGTTATTAAATTTTAATGGCCAATATTTCGAAACAGTTTAAGGTTAGACTGCATTGTATTCAGATAATATTCATTTATAGATTTTAAAAAAAAATTACTCCAAATGTCAAAAGGTTTCCAAGCATAACCAAGGGAAAAAAATATTTTAAATGTCGAACTTTAAGCAACACAAAAATTAACAAATCGTTTATTTTCATTACAATGTTTTGAATGGACTGGTTGCCATGACAACCGTCAGACGCAGTTTTGATAAATGTCGAAAGAATAATTCATGTTGATTCTAATAGAAAACAAATTGTGAGACAAGAGTTTTAATTTTGATATTTTTTTTGGATGTATTTTTTGCATTTAATATTCGTTCGTACACATATTTTTGTGTAGTCGACAAATTCACACTGAAAAATTCTAGCCTTGAATAATTCTAACATTGAACAATTCTAACATTGAATAATTCTAGCATTGAACAATTCAAGCATTGAACAATTTTAGCTTTATACAATTCTAGCATTGAACAATTCTAGCACTGAGTAATCCTAGCATTGAACAAATCTAACATTGAACAATTCTCTATAAAATGTTCAACAAAAATCGTGTCTTATTTTTTGTTTCGTCTAAAAACTAATTTCAATTTTTTTTTATTTCATCATTGGACGTGGAACAAAAAAATAAAATTGTTTGTGGCATTTTAATTAACAAGTGTTTACATTTCTGGCGAACTCAGTTTTAATATGCATATATTTCTGATACTCCCCGCTAGGTTCTGGATAGACCAGCCATGTGAGAATTAGACGTGTCACAGAAACCAAAATATTGTGATATGTTTAATATAACAACAGCTGATTTGACTTCTATCGTCGCCCGCCTTTGTGCTACACCAATCAATGGGGATGAATGTCGCTCCGTTGCTGCAGTCGTCAACTTGACAGTGTGTGTGTGTGTGTAAACTGATACGATGTGAACATATTAATCCCACTTTGTTACGATATCACTTATATTTGTGTGATAGATTAAGCAGTTATTTTCATTCACCAGGAATATTTAATCATGTCAATATTGATCCACGGTTATAAATTCATTATTAACACGCAAAAAAATAATAATCTCAATTATAATTACACCCCATTAATTAAACTGAAAAACAATACGTCTTAATTATCCGAATGACAACTAACCGGATCTCTAATCATCACGGAAACGAAATCGTTCCAAGCAGACGGCAATAAATTTAACTAGGCCAGATTTTTTTCACCCTTCAAACTAAATAAACATGTTATTTTTTTTTATCATGAATGTTTACTTTATAAATAGATCATAGTACATTTCTGAGATAACGGTGCTGTCTACAAACATCTAGTAAAAAAATAACCAGAATTCATTTCTTTGAATAAACAAATTTAAATAAATAATAACAAGTCATTGCGCGGTCTTCTTTTTTTTTTTAAATTCTTTTCTTAAAAAAAAAAAGCCAAAATTTTGTATCTCCCGCATTATCTGGGGCCACCCGGGAGTCTCAATTAACGCGGCCATAATGTGGGGCCTTCTGCTGCGATGTACGATCTATCAGTGTTGTGCAAGACGCGCTTTAACAGTAAAAAAAAAAACGTTTCAAATGTAGCTGAGCACCTGCCAAGAGTGAGCACCAAGTGACATCTTCGCTGAGGACGGGAGTTTAATTTCTTTCTGCATACACCTGTGCTACTCAACCCTTCTTAGCCCAACCCTAAACCTTTCTACATTTCTCATGCAGTCCTCTGTAATACATAGACAGTTTTACAGACATGTATTTGAGAATTTTCATTGTACGTTGAACGAATCCTCAATGAAAAAGTTTCGGGTAGAAGGAGGAAAAACAGTTTTAGGAATGTTTAGGTAAGAGTACTTTTTTAGGTTTTAAGAATTTTTAGGTTTTAAGAATATTTATGTTTTGGGAATATTTAGGTTTTTAGGAATTTTTAGGTTTTAGGAATGTTTATGTTATGGGAATGATTAGGGTTTAGGATTTATTTAGGTTTTATGGATATTTAGGTTTTAGGTATATAAAATGATTACAGTTGATGAATTGTCTGTGTTAAACAATAATAATGAATTGCTTGTGTAAGATTATACATGATGACGTTTCAGTGTAATACTTAACATGGTAAATTGTCTGTGTAAGACTTAAATATGTTAAATTGTCTGTGTACGACACTCAATCTGATCATATTGTCTGTGTGGTGTATAACGAGATAGATTATATACTATGACCTGACCTTGGCGTAAACATTCTGTTGATGAACTGTTAGGGTAAAACATCTAGAACATTCTACTAGTACAAATATCGACGATGAGATATCAGAGTAGGAAATTTGATGATAAAGGAAATACTCCTCTCCCCACCCAATCCTAAAAAAAGGAAGAATGACACACAAGCTCAGCTAAAAGATTCTAGTCTCTCCCCCCCCCCCCCAAATCAAACTCCCCACCCCCACACCCCACTCAAAAACCTGATCATAGCGAGATCCCGGCAGATAGCGGGACGGCAGTGTTTGTAATCATCCCATGGACTTGTAGGCTTGGATAATTTGTAGGAATATTTCTACATCTGTGAAGTTCCGGGAAATGCCAAACACTCGCGACATGAAAGCGGGTCCTGTCTTGATGGTGCGTGCGTGTGTGCGTCTCTGTGTAGGGAGAGGAGCAGGACGGCTTGAAGAAGGTGATAAATGGGGGGCTAGGGGAAGAGTGAGCGAGGGGGAAGGGGGGGATTCCGCGATTTGAACTCACGGTCATAGGATTTTACATGACGCGTACATGAATAGAGACTGACTACAGGTGCAGGAGGGTAAAGGTCATCTAGGTGAATGAGTTTGATCAACACAGCAGCAGGCATGATGGTACATTGTTCTGTACACCAGTACTGATACATACGGTGTGTGTGTGTCAGAGAGAGGCGCTACGGTGGATCTGATCGAGCACACAACATTCACGGTACATTTTTTTTTGTTTTTTGGTGTGCACCGTGGGGGAATGCGATTCTGGCGTCTCCTTCCTAGTGCAGGAACGTGTGAAGGGGTGAGGGATCTGATTGAACACAAAAAAAAAACACTCATGTTACATAGGTTGCGATGTGTTCAAGTAGGGCAGCGTTCTAGTGTATTTCTCCTGGTGTTCCTATGGGGGTAATTAAACACACACACACACACACACACAAACACACACAATTAGTGCTACATTGTTGTCTCGTGCGTACATGAGGCGATACTTTTTTTTTTGGTAGTTAGCTAGGGATCAACACATTCAATCACACTAGTTATAATGACAGTCGAGATATCGATCTAGCAGTTGCTCGGGGGGGGGCGTTCTTACGGATAGTCAAAGACTTAGGGCACCTGCTGCTCAGGGATGGGCCTCCTGTGGAGATTTTTATACAAGTCAGAAGCCGCAGGGGATAAAATGATTTAACAGGGAGGAGAAGGAGGGGGGGGACAGAGGGTCAAATTTCTCAAAGATCATAAAAAAAAATAATAATATGGTGATAAATAATCTATATAAATGATAGCGGTGTGGGTTCTGCGTCAAATCGAAAGTAAAGAATTAATACAACAGTATTCCAGTTTAAAATCGTCAAACGTAAACAATAGTAATACAAATCCTGAACAATTCGGATCTGTCCGAAACCAAAAATAAACAAGCCTACTGATCAAATCTAAGGGGCGGGGGGTATAAATATATGCAAAGGCTTTGCAGGATAAAGCTAGTCATGAGCATAATAATGTTGTGAAATTTCTGTTGACGGAACACAAACATGTAGAAAGACTTGAAATGGAAGTCATCCATTACTGTCTCTCCTGTCGTCCCTAATATCCCGTCATTCGTTGGACAAAAAAAATGAAAAGAAAAAAAGACATAAGGCAAATGCCGAACATTTTATCGAACCTATTGATCGAATTCCTTTGAACGTGTCACGTTGAGCTGATTCTAATCAATGATCGACCCACTTGTATCGGGTACATCTCAGGGAGGTGACCCTTAGGAATATATTCGCAGCATTCTTCTGGTGGTACGTTACATGTCTGGAAATAGACTTAACTTATTACTTAAACATTGTTTCTACTCATTAGTTTTATGAATGCTGGATTCTTATCTCTTTGTAAAAACACAGATTTATATTTGTTATTATTTTTAAGTAGGTTAGAGATTACTTGGTTGTGAAAAACAAACCTTTTTTATTTTTCATTTGTGTGTGTGTGTGTGTGGGTGGGTGTGTGGGTGTGTGGGTGTGTGGGTGTGTGTGGGTGTGTGTGGGTGGGTGTGGGTGTGTGTGGGTGTGTGGGGTGTGTGGGTGTGGGTGTGTGGGTGGGTGTGGGTGTGTGGGTGTGGGTGTGTGGGTGTGTGTGAAGCCTCTGTGACCACTAATGGGACGGTTAATTATGGCTCCTTTCTTTCATCCCCATTCATAGACAATAATGCTATGGCCATGGAGGCACCACGGTAGATAAGTGGACAGATCGTCGCCTGTTTTTATGTTTTTTTTATCCCCACCATAACCACTGAAGATATATCGAAAACTTGAGCCAAGACCTGAACATTTTACTTGTTCCTCATCGGAGATCGAACCGGATACCTTCAGGTGGACAGTCGAACGCTTTACCGCTCGACCATCCGTCCCCGTCGTTGCCATTAGAGAAATTACAATTTAGCCTGTCCATTCTTTAATGTCGGTCGTCCAGTCCTTTCTAGGACAGCCTCTTCCTCCTATCAAGGGACCCTACATTCAGCATTTACAAAGGGTGGTGTGGAGTAAAATATGACTGAACCATGTCAGCTTTCACTTTTTAAACAGACGCCAGGAGCGGTTCCTGAGTCCCCCACCAGGCTGTTAAATCCTTTTCTTTGACCAAAGTTTTGTGACACGCTAATTCAGTTTAGATCACTACAAGAAGTTTGCCTATGGAATCAGGTACATTGAAGACAAAAAATTGCTACCATTAGCAATACTTTGTGTTACGGAACAAATCCTCCATAATGGAATCCAGTAAACTACCAAATATAAACAAAAATTTGTCCTGGGAATGAAGGGAGTGTGTGGGGGGGGGAGTGGGGGGGGGGCTCGTCAGACGCCATGTCAACCCGTCTCCTCAACATAAAAGGGCGGGGGGAGGGGACCGGCGGTGGGCGAAAATAAAATTCCAGCGCCCCCTGACAGCGGTGACAAGTTGGCAATGTGTCAGTAGCGAGGACCGCAGACTCGATGGGACAATGTCCAGTTTGGGGTGTGTGCTTCTCTGTATGTGTGGGGAGGGGGAGAAGGAGGGGGGGACTTTTGTGAGTCTGTGTGAAGGGCGGGGGGGGGGTATTTTGACGCCTGACGTTAGCTTATAATTGATTACAAACAATCTGTACGGGGTCACTGGGGGGGGGGGAACTTTACGGGTATAAAAAGGGGCGTTATTAATATCATCGTAATTCTCTCCCCCTCAATGACGCAATTCTGTGAGATTCGGAAACTAAGAGGGCGGGGCGGAGGGGTGCAACTCTCTTACAAGAGGAATTTGTATCTTTTATATATATATATATATATACATATATACATATACATATATATATATATATATATATATATAAATATATATATATTCGTTGGGTAGAAGAAAGGAGAACGCTGTTTCCATGGAGACAATATACAAAGCGATGCTGGTCCCTCCCATTTATTTCCCGAAAACAAAAAAAAAACAAAACAAACAGTCCGCGTTCCATGAACTGACCATTGTTACGAGGAATGACCGCAGGGATTGTGTCGTCTGACCGCAAAGTATAACCAGGTTAATTGTGGGGCTCCCTAATAGCGCGTACAGTGTCACGTGATTAGGCCGGGACCCGTGGGTCTCGTGGGAATATAGACGTGTCATTTTTTCATGAAATGGTGATGACATTCATTGCCGGATGTCATCCGTGGATTACGAAATCTATTTATACAGACACGTATACGGTGGGCGGTGGACTGAACGGATGGTCGGGTGGTAAGATTTCTCGACTGTCTGGACGTGAGTGTCCAGGGTTCGATCTCCAGAGTAAAATCAAGGGAATTTTTTTTTACGATTATGGTGCAAGTTCTATTAGCCGTAAAGGGCCATCGGGGCTGATGAAGTGTAGAATTCATCTGTTTCTATAACCTCGGCATATGAAGGGGTTGTGTGGTTAGCTCAACGCCCAGCCGCCTTTACTTCCCCAACTTAAGTCAAGTACCCATTTAAAGCTGGGTGGACTTTTGGGACTTTTAACTAATTTTCACCTGGACCTGGAAAATTTCCCCATTGGTTTTCACCGAGTAATTATTATATCAACAACATGTTATCACATCTCTTTATAACACTTCACATCAGTGACGAGGCGTGAGTGTTGCCGGTCTTAACTCATCGAGAAAAATAATTGATGTTTTTATGTTATATATACAAAGCACAAAAGAACAAAGATTTATATATATTTGTATACATTATTAGACTAACAATATAAACGGTATATTTATAGATGAAAGCTATATACATTTAAACTTGAAGTCATTTTATTACGAATGATTATTGCTAACTATATTCCATAAGCACAGTACCATTATATAGCATCTTCTATAAATATTACTATAACCGGCAACATTCACGCCTCGTCCCTGCTTCACATAGAACTATTGGCGTATTCATGGGGAGCAAGGGGGGGCATTTGCTCCCCACTATATTTTGAAAAAAATGTCATAAAGTTGTTATTTGACCACCCCTGGAAAAATTTTTGCCCCCCCCCCCCCCTGGAAAAATTCCTAGCGACGTCCATTCATAGAACTGTCACATTCTTTATTGTACCTAATTACAACTGTTTAAAACATTACATGTGTGTGTGTGTGTGGGTGTGTGTCAGTGTGTATGTGTGTGTGTGTGTGTCAGTGTGTGTGTGTGTCAGTGTGTGTGTGTCAGTGTGTGTGTCAGTGTGTGTGTGTCAGTGTGTGTGTGTCTGTGTGAGTGTGTGTGTCAGTGTGTGAGTGTGTGTGTCAGTGTGTGTGTGTGTGTGTGTGTGTCAGTGTGTCAGTGTGTGTGTGTGTGTGTGTGTGTAACAGTGTGTGTGTGTGTCAGTGTGTGTGTGTGTCAGTGTGTGTGTGTCAGTGTGTGTGTGTGTGTGGGTGTGTGTGTGGGTGTGTGTGTGTGTCTGTGTGTGTGTGTGTTGTTTTTTTTTCTAAAATAGTACTTAATCTTAATGAAACCTCTCTCTCTCCCACACAAACCCCACCCTCCCACCCCCCCCCCCTTTCTTCCCAGCGCCGTAGGTGGCTGGTTTAAGTCTCAACCTCGTTAAGGGGACGGATCAGGGCCGTTGGTAGTAATTATAGTCCTAATGACTTTATCATGCAGACACGGCTATACTTGGTGTTCGGTGTGTGAGTGTAAATGCACCTCCAGGGCTTCTCACGTGGTGCTCACAACTGCACACACAATTTCACTCATATAATAAATGCATCAGGAGTGGGGGGGGAGGGGAAACACTCAACCCTCACCCGCCCCCTACGCCCTGTTATGACCCTTCTTTAGGAGTTGTTTTTTTTTTCTTGTTGGAATGACTCTGACAGATTTTGACAGTGCTAAGTTTTGACTTTTCATCTCTCCGGTCCAGGTTCATTGCAGACCTTGGAGACTAGGTGCCTGGCATTTCTGTCTTTATAACTATGTACCTACCAATTATCATTGTTTACTTTAAGCCTCTCTCCCTCCTACTTCCCTCCACACCCCCTCCCTTTACCTTACAGGGGGGACTCCATCCACCTTGCTTTATTAACAGAGCAGTTTTGCGGATAATGTGCGTACGAGTCCCTTCATTTTTTTTTCCTAAGCGTGAGTGAGTGTGTGCTTGCGTGCGTGTGTGCGTGTGTGCGTGTGTGAGTGTGTGCGTGCGTGCGTTTCAGTGCGTGTACTCGTTTTAGTTTCCCTCCACCCCCTTCTTCGCCACGCCCCATAACTTCTGGTACCGGCGCCTATTAGCTCCCCTGCAGCTTTAAAAAGTTGTCTCACCCCTTCCCATAAGTTATGTCCCTTCACGTTCTACCGGCTCATCCGTTGTGCATGAGATGTTCACTCGTGTCTGTCTGTCTGTCTGTCTGTCCGTCCGTCCGTCTGTCAGATTGTCTTTTTTTCATTAGACGGCTACTATCTCAGACTAGCTGTGTCAGTCTGTCTTCAGTAGCCATAGGTTTTAATGTTGTAGTCTGTGTTTCACCTGATGCGTCTATCTTGGAGTTTGACTCCACTTGTCTGTCTGTTGACAGACGTAATAACGTTGTTTTTTTTTAATCAACGCCTTCAATTTTGTTTTTTTTTTTCGTCTGTCTGTCTAGGGTCTTAGGGTAACTTGGTGTGAACTTTATAACATGTAGTAGCTGGTGGACATTTGAGAAGAGACAACAGAATTACTCGACTATTTTATCGGAATAGACTGGACACTGCACGAGTCATAAATGATAGACTGTTAAACAGACATAGACTGATGCCTGACTTCATATTGCATACTTTGCGACACACTGACACTCATACAGATATATATATATATATATATATATATATATATATATAGAGAGAGAGAGAGAGAGAGAGAGAGAGAGAGAGAGAATTTACTGTAGATATAGATGGTCGATATATTGATAGACAGAAACGGAAATCTTATTAGATAGACAGCTGGATCAATAAACGCTAGCTAGCTAGCTAGCTAGATAGATAGATAGTTAGATTGTTTTATTTTCAGTGACACTAAGGTACAGGAGCTGTGAGCCCGATCATGCTAAAGCACGTTATTGGTTCAATGACCCATGTCCACCGTGGTACCTGCTGGACCATTGAACCTAGGGATTTCAGAGAGAGAAAAGGTGCAAGCAAAAAAAAAACAAAGCTCCTCCCATAACTGTTATACTTTGGTCGTGTGAAATAATGTTCTGCCTTCATTCATACATTCCCCCCCCCCCCCTCCATTCATTCTGTGCCATAATCTACCACCCCTTGCTTCCCCCACACACCTAGACGTCCGGTCTGTTGTTACCGCAGTATGAAATCCCTCACTCTTGTGTCTTTTTTACTCTTTCATGCCTGTGGTCTCCGGTACATTAAAAAGAGTGCATGCCTCCATCTACATCTGCCTCATCTCTTTGTGGGGCCCCCACGCTGTGAATCCCTTCAGTGCTCACGGTTCTCCATAGACAACAGCACCGAGAAAAACCTTTCTTCAGACATTTCACAGAAGGTAGGGTCACGGCGGAGCGCAGAACCGTAAATCCTTGATGGATATTGCCCGTGTGCCGGGTCATGTAGGACCGTAGCTCTGTTGGTTCGGCTCTGAAAAGTCAATTGGAAGCTCTGCACTGAAAAATACCGACTTATTGGAGTTGCATTTTTACATTCTAATTATTTCCATACATAAGTCTAAAAAAATATTTCTGTATGATGCACGCCCTGTCTTGCATGTTTTTCGTTTTTGTCGTGGAAAGAGGTCATACAGTCGATGAGAGATACACCAGGTTTTCATAAATTGAGATAAAATGAAAGAAGTCATGAAGTCGATGAGAGACAAACCAGTTTTTCATAAATTAAGATAAAATACACAGACATTTACACAATATACGCTGATATTGAGATTCAATACACAGATATTTAGATACAATAGTTAGATATATAGATAAAAAAATCACAGATATCTGTATAAAATAGACAAATAATTAGTTAAAACGCACATATACATATATTTAGATAAATACTTAGATAATTAAATAAAACACATAGATATTTAAATAAAAAGCATAGATACTTAGATAAAGACACATAGTATACTATAAACACACAGTTAGTGAGATAAAACACACTCAGATATTTAGATAAAATACTTAGATAATGAGATAAAGACACAGATATTATAAACACACATATATTCAGATAACGTAAAAAGTCTTTAAAATAATGTGTCAAAGACTAAAGCCACTGTGTATGTCCATGTAATGTGTCAAAGACTAAAGCCACTGTGTATGTCCATGCAATGTGTCAAAGACTAAAGCCACTGTGTATGTCCATGTAATGTGTCAAAGTCTAAAGCCACTGTGTATGTCCCTGTAATGTGTCAAAGACTAAAGCCACTGTGTATGTCCATGTAATGTGTCAAAGACTAAAGCCACTGTGCATGTCCATGTATGCTTGTGTATTTCTGTGTGAATATATGACGTGTTAATATGTCAATGAATATATTCCCTCACTAATGATAGTGGATGAATAAACAAGTGTATGTGTGTATGTATGTCTCTGTTAGTGTATGCATGTCTTTGTGTGTGTATGTGTGTGTAACTATTATCTGTCAGGATAAACTCTTCACACCAGGAGACAGTGCAAGGGGGAGGCAAACCAATCTCCCTTTCGATTCTCTCCCCTTGTCCATCACAATCAAGTTGGTCAGCAACAAATCAATGGGGGGGGGGGAGATCTGGTCAGTACATTTACTAAATGACTGTATTTCTGTTCAGGACTAAGAACAACATGACTTTTTTTCTACCCCCATCTCTATAAACAGATCGCATGACCAAGATCAAATACAAATTTTAAAAAGAAAAAAAAAAACAATATTCTAGCTGATAAGAACAAATTCTCACGCTAGTGGCTATGATCGAACTCGCGACCTCTGGGTCAACAGTGGAGTGGAATTATTTGAGTACAAGTCAACATGCACAAATATTATTCGTTTCGTTTAACAATAAGCGCATAGTATCTCGAATGTAAATGAGACAGTTGTAATGAGACAGTTATAACAAATAACAATCTAATAATTAAAGCAAATGACCCAGAATTTCACCACAATTCAAATGTGTAACTTTAATCGGTGGCTGCGATAAATGGACATCCCCTCACGAGGCCCGCAAAAGTGGATGGGACAAAACATTTGAGGCCCAAGATAGAACGCCGGAAAATTTGGGCAAATTTTTTTTTGTAAGTAAAAAAAAAATACTTTTAAAAGGCAACTGCGCCAACAATAAAATATCTTGGAAGCTTTACAATATATTTTTTTTTAACTTGAGTTATGAAAATAGCTGGAAGTCGACAGTATAATTTATAAATCGCTGGAAGCTGACAGCATAATTTATCAATAGCCGGAAGTTGTCAGTATAATTTATCAAAAGCTGGAAGTTGACAGCTTAAAAATGTGAGTCATGTTTTACAGTATGACGAGGCCCCCCCATTTAACAATTTCGATTGAACACCGTCTCCCCCTCCCCCCCTCCCCCCCGGGTCACTGCATACAGTCTATTTGACGGCGACATTCATTAGACTTGCTATCCCTGTTTGTCCTTACTAATCAATGACCCATTGTTTAAGTCATTGTAATCTCTAACCCTCATGCGTCTCATCCCTAAACTCTGGAGTTTATTAACTGACCACGTCCACACGTCCAGCTGTCTATTTCTTTCGATAACACACCCGCAAATAAATGTTGGACAACCTACATCCGGGTGACTTAGGAAAAGGTACATTTTTAGAGCCTTTGGGGGGGGGGGGGGGAGGGGAGAGACAAGCTGCGTTTGGAGATGGCAATGAAAAAAAAATGCAATTAAGGCTGCCGCTTGCCAATGTTGAGCCCATTAAAATCTTTTGAAAGTTTGGTCCTCTCACTCACAGCACACAAACTGTAAGGCCAGGTAAACTGGAAGTTCACTATTCTACATGAGGTAAAAACTGGCTGTGCACATTTCTGTAATGGGGAGATGAGATTTCTGCACATCGGAGCTTACACAATAGCTTTAATTGATTTCAGTCTCGCAGTTAGTTAAGCACCCCTCTTTTCTAAGCCTTTCGCTTCCGTCTTCCCATACCCCCACCCCCCGACCCACACCGACCGTCTATTCCCCCCCCCACCCCACCCCACCTTTTGTTTTCTGTTCCTTCCCTACACTTCACCTCCCCCCACCCACCACAAACCAACCAGCAGCTCGAAACAATAATGTCAAAAACTGTTGGTCTCCGGCGGATGAAGAGTTCAAGCCAGGGTGTAAAAAAAAAAGGAAAGAAAGAAAGAAAATAGTTCCAAGATGCACGTGCTGTGGGCTAAAAATAGATTCTCAGTCAACAGGAACTTATTTTAAAGCGACGTCGAGGAACAAGACTTTGTGGCATGGAAGGGCTGGGGAGTGGTGGGGTGGGGTGGAGGAGGAAGGGGTGGGGTGGGGGGTCGGAGAGGAAAGCTGTGAAGGTGGAATGTGCGTATGGGTGTAAGTATCAGGGCGGAGGGGGTGCAAACGTTTAAGACACTTTCGACCACAATAGACTTTTACAGAATCGAAGGATATTTTCTGAAAGAAACATGTTGTAATAATATGCCTATTCGCTAGCTGACTTCATCAAGTTCAAAGCGTCTAAAACAGGCATGAATATATTTTTTTTTATATTTAAGAATTGAAATTTGGGCAACGCATGGCGCAAAGAAACACATCAAAAGCAAAAATTTTTTTTGGTTTTAATCAATTGACTCAAAATAACATCTTAGCCACAAGGCTTGCGTCGTCACAGGTTTACTCTGCCAAGCGACCTACGTGGTTTCCCCAGACCTTCCACATTATCCCATCTCCTAAAACATCCAGCCCCATTAGTTTCAACCTAATTAGTACACCAACGAACTAAAGGGAAGGCATAAATCAAGACTAGAGTCATCTTCGCCATTATACACCATTTTTATCTCCCCCTTTTCTTTTCATTTTTTTTTCTCTCTTTCTCCCTGTCACCCCCCACCCCACTCCCACCCTAACGCCCCAACCCCCATTGACCGTGTTCCCGCTCCTGTACAGTCATGCCACTGTCATAAATCAATAAGAAGGTCCGACAACATAAAGAGTAAAAAAAAAAAGAAGTAAAGACTACAAGCCTTGCTCGCATCCTTTTTGCTTCCACCGTGACCTACTTGAAACAAAGTCTGTGGAAGTGGGGCAGAGAGAAAGGGAGGTAATGTAACTTCCGCTGGCAGTTTTCTTTTTTTTTTAAAACTTGTAACATTCCGATGAACGAAACAAAAAGAAAAACGTGGGGACCATGTTTCTTCCTGTGAATCATTTGATTCAAGCTACCAAACACGTCTCCTTTACCAGAAGTGACATGCTATTTTCTGCTAAATGTAATCCCTCAACATTAATATTGCCGTATTTGGGCTATTTTTCGCAAGTTAGCTACTTTATGAGGCCGTGCGCTACAAAACTTGCTCAAAATTAGAGGGTATTTACAAATAAAGGACCTTGAGTCGTGAAATGAAACTTTTATATCATTCGCAAAAACGCTCCTGTCTCGGTTGCCTCCCTTAGGTGCTTGGTCTAGCGCGGTTACCTCAGTTGGGACAACCCCCCATAATGCCGCGACTGGTGGCGGCAACATGTCATGGGCTCACCATGTCATTATTTCGTGTGCACGTGAACTGATGACGCAATCTATTTATTCATTACTTATTTACATTATTTCCCTTGTATAAATATTATCCATCCTAGCTTACAAACTGGTAAACTTTTAATCCATTTTTCTCTCTGGGTCTCTTTCTTTCCTTACCTCCCAGTCTCTCACTCCAGTGCTGTTACACCAACACTAAAAAAAAACACATCCACACACATACTCTCTCTCTCTCTCTCTCACACACACACACACACACAGCCAATCATAGCTACCGATGCTGTAATTTGAGAGGGACACAGTTCATTACAGGCTAACGTTATTGTGTTTACCTCTCAGAGTTAATGGTTTAGCTCTGGTGTTTAGGTAAGTGCGATGGGCCACCGCGGTTCTCAACGGGATGGGGGAGGAGGGGTAAGCGTTCCCCTAGGCCATTCAGGGGTAACGCAACGACATGCAATTTTTGTTTTTAAAAACAACCAAGAGGTTGAAGGTCACCAGTTCGCTCTAAACTCTGAGGGGTACCCGCGGATATATTTCCGCACCCTTTAAGGGTATAGTCGCGAAAATGATTGTGAGCCGCTTAGATGGGGGGAAGCTAGCTAATCACAGAGGTTAGGCGCACGGTATCTTTGTGTGGTAAAGTTTACGTCTTGCAGTTAGGCGCACGGTATCTTTGTGTGGTAAAGTTTACGTCCTGCAGTTAGGCGCACGGTATCTTTGTGTGGTAAAGTTACGTACTGCAGTTAGGCGCGCAGTATTTTTGTGTGGTCAAGTCACATTCGCTGACGGTGACTGAACTTTCTTGTACCTTTTTAGGGGGTCCTATACAAACGTAAATTATGGGAACCTGTGGCGGCGAAACTTTCTGAAGCGGAGTGCCCAAAATTCAACCAAAAAAAAAAAACCACTTATTTATAGCCAAATGCCAACACTCCAATTAAAAATTAAAGGAAGTTATATTTTAGTCGCGTGCCGACTGATGAATTCTGCGTGCCGACTGATGAGGCTCTGCGCGCCGACTGTGGCACACGTGCCATGGTTTCGCCACCACCGCCCTAGGCTAATGAACAATTGGAATCCCTAGGTAAAGGTAATTAGAGGGGCCCCTTAGAAAACACGCTGTTAAATCCGCCACTTGCTGATATTGGACCCCCTCCTAATAATCTTAAAATTCTGGCTGAACCTCGGATAACTTCCAATTTAAGCTTTGGGTCCTTGACAAGTGCTCAGATTGCCGTTACTTATAGCAGGCAAAGTAACAGACCCGTCAGAGCCCCCCCCCCCTCCTTTTTTTTTCTTGCTTCTTAATGGGGACTGGAGATGGGATGGCTACAGTCAATGTTTCCTGTAAATTTCAGAAGGCCGTGTGCATAATAAAATATTGGATGTCCAACCTATTGAATGAAATTTTCAATTTTCGCGAGCAACATAACTGTATATATACAACATAGAGGCTAGGTAAACGAATTATCGGTGCGGTTTCGTTGTATTGTTAGTCTGTGCGCGCTCGTCGAGTGGTTTAGCACGCTCATGTCACGCACACGCGCACAGCTTATAAGGAACACTGGCTATGTAAGGCTATCTAATAAATGGACTGTCCAATACTTTCATAGAAGTTACCAATCGTTCGATTCAGAACTGTACTTATCTGTCCATCTAATTGTCTATCTGTCTATGTATCCATGTACTTATCTATCTGTCTATGTATCCATCTAATTATCTATCTGTCTATGAATCCATATACTTATCTATCTGTCTATGTATCCATCTATATATCTATCTGTCTATGTACCCATCTAATTATCTATCTGTCTATGTATCCATCTAATTATCTATCTGCCTATGCATCCATTTAATCATCTATCAATGGATATATCTAAACGTCGAACTGTCTTTATCTCTTGTCTGCCTGCCTCAGTCAATATACATAGACAGTAAGTAGAACGACAGTTATTTATGTGTGCCCACCATCATACCTTGTTCTACGTACACATCTGCCAGGTTTAAACAGACTGAAACTGTGTTAGCTATGAATTCCTTATATATATATATAGTTAAACATTTGTCCCTTGTGCTGACACCTGGCCAATGTCATGTTAACCTTCCATTTCTGTTCTTTAATCCTGAAGCCAACTAAATGAAGAGCACGCGTTTCTACGTGGCTTCACAGATAGAACTTTTTGAAGTAACTAATGAAATAATTCAACACAGAAGAGAATTGCACTTTACTTCAAAAAAAAAATATTAATTTGTAAACTTAATTTTTTTATATACATGTTATGTGTGGTAGTCGTCCATCAAGGGGATTCTTGAACATTTATAGCTGTAATTTTGTAAAGTGTTAATTATCACACACGGGTACACGGAATTTATGACGTGTACAGAAGTTGACGACACACATTTCTTTGTGTATATTGTAAACATTGACGAATTTATGTTACCGTGAGACTTTGGAATCCATCCCCCCACCCCACATGCGAAACCGGTTAAAGGTTTTTGGAGGTCATAGCAGAAACACAGAGATGTTTCCGGGCCCTATACTGATATACCATCGGGGCACTACGCTAATGTACCTTACGGGGCAATGGCCTGATGTACCTTCTGGGCGCTTTGATAATGGTCCTTCAGGGCCCTATACTGATGTACATTCGGGGCCCTATTCTGATGTACATTCGTGGCCCTATGCTGATGTACATTCGGGGCCCTATTCTGATGTACATTCGAGGCCCTATGCTGATGTACATTCATGGCCCTATGCTGATGTACATTCGAGGCCCTATGCTGATCTACATTCATGGCCCTATGCTGATGTACATACGGGCCCTATTCTGATGTACATTCGGGGCCCTATTCTGATGTACATTCGGGGCCCTATTCTGATGTACATTCGGGGCCCTATTCTGATGTACATTCGTGGCATCCTTAGCATCCTCTTTACTTGGCATTACTACAAAAATGTGTCTCTTCTGCTGTGGTGATCCTCTAGCTCTGCCCCTAAAGCTAATGGTTGGGGGGTCTCTCTATCAGTTATTCACTAAAGATATATGAGCTCAAAGCTGACTAACTATTCTGGTCGTTTCAACATGTAAGGGGCTTCTTCAAGCACTTCATACCGTTCTTTGATCTGTCACAGCGGCTTTCGTTGTGAGAGTTTTAATTTGTTGTGAAAAATGTTGAAGACTTCGAGTCTTTAAATCTACAAGATCAATGTGAGACATTAATGAAACACTTAACTAACTAATTGAACTTATGCTACATGCCAATGACAGGCAATGTCAGTTAAGTCAAGCAAATGTTAGGGAAGCGAAGGGAGAGTGTGGAGACTAGAGAAAAAGGTTAAGGTTGAGGGGGTGGGGGGGGTAGGGCTGCAGCAGGGTGGATGTGAAGCCCATTGTCCAGGTCTTCATTAGGTTCCAGAACAAACGCCAGTTAAGCACGTTCGTGCAACTCCCCGCACTTGCGCCCTCCTTCGCCTCCCTCCACACACCCATGGCCACAGCACGATATTCCCGTGTCCACCCCCCCCTCCTCCCTCCTGATTCTAATGGGTCATTTAATGTCTTAACGAGATGAGTACAAAAAAAATGTTGTAATTACTCACGAGCTAAACTTAGAACGTGCAGCTTGCAGTGATGAGGTTGGGAAAGCGTTTTATGGGATGGGGGAGGGGGGGGGTTATATGGGAGTGATTACTGGGAGAGAGGAAGTTATTACATATAACTATTACATTTAGCTATTACACATAATTATTCCGTTTAGCCGTGATATATAATTATAATATTTTAGTTATTACGTATAATTATTACATTTCGGTCTCACCAATGATTATTACATAGAGCTATTAGAATTAACTATAACATTTATCCACGGCTGTTACATCTAACTATTACATATAACTATTTAAATTTAGCTATTACAAAAACGTTTACATTTAGCTATTACATATAACTATTACGTTTAGCGATTACTTATATACATACATTTATGGATTTACTGAGAAACGTAATCGTCCTGCCTAATGTTCTATTCATAAATTAATATTACCTTACTTAATCGGAAGCCGAATAACATCTATAGATTTCGGACCTGACCAATTATTGTTTTTGTTTATTTAACCCCTTTTACCAATGACATGTTAGATCTATAGACCAATAATTAGACTGTTCTTGTTGTGTCCTTTTTTCTTTTTCCCCATTAACCTGTGTGCAACGTCACTGGAGGCACCACGGTAAAAAAAAATGTGTAGATGGCAAGAACGGGGCCGGACTTGAAATTTACTACCAGAATCTAAAAATATCTCAGCTGGCGTCGAACTCAGGACCTTCAGGTCGACACTTGCACTCTCCGCACCTGTAACGGTCAATTAGATCAAATACATTTTCAATTACTTAAAGTACCACTGGCAAAGCACTTGAAAAACTTGACATTGATAATCTCAGAGACTCTTAACCCCCAACGACGACTTACGTTGGTTAATGGCAGACATGGCTTAAGCCCATAGTAGGGCCCCCCTCTTGATCACATGACCATCAGATACAGAAACGATACAGGTTTCTTTACGGCTCTTACGACGGCTCTCATTTCTTAATCCGATGAATACTGATACACGAAGAGAACGTATTTTACATTCGCAGTGGAAGAAACTCTTCATCTTCTCAACCTTATTGTGTAGAGTCTCTTCTGTCTTCTTCTTTACAGAGAATCAACAAATCTCTTCTTTATACAGATAAGGAAGGGGGTCATTTCTTACGAAGGGTGTGTGTGGTTTGGGTGGGGGGAGGGGTAAATCTCTTGCAGTCGATGCACAACGTATTCACCGTCACGAATCATCTTTAAAAGAAAATAAGTTTTGTTGACATGTGACGATTTCTGTGTATACGTAATACTCATTGATATTGCTCACTTATCTGTATATTAAAACCAACAAAACATGTTCATTCTCCCACGTGATCTTCTTATCTAGACCATCCCCGCACCCCCCCCACCCCCACCTCACCAACTCTCCCTCCCCTCTAAACCACACCCTCTTTTCATAAATGAAGCGCAGCTATAGCATAGACATACACACACACAAACACATACACACACAAATTAAGATTCATTCATCAACACGTCGGTTGCTAAGCGACAACATCTTTAGTTTACACTAGAGACAAACATGGGGAGTCTATTATCGAGCAGTAAAAAAAAAAAGAAAAAAAAATGCCGACGTTTCAATAATATACATTTCATAACAGATGCTATCGATACGATGAGATGTTTAGATGAACCCTATCCTTGATCCCTTACTCCCTCCTGAACACCCCCCCCCACCCCTTCCCCTATTTATACTTTTAATCAAATCATTTCTGTGAGGAAGTTGCTATTCATACGACCATCCACCAGGTAAATGAGAATGATGAGTGCAATTAGCAAACTGTCTTTAATGTCTTTGAGAACCATTGCATTGAAACCATCAGATATATTTAGATGATTGAAACTATATGTTTCCGGGGTATAGGTTTTAATAGAGTTCGTGTTTCAAGTTTTGAAAATTTTACTACCAAATCGCTGTTTTACTTTGACAATAAGTGAGATCTAATACAGACAATTATTGTCATATTTTGTTTATTTCTTGTAAATGATTTTATTAAATACATTAGAAGATGTAAAGGTACATTAGAAATTAAAATAGTTGAAGAGATCTCATTTTTTTCATTCATCAAAATATCGATTTTTTACTAAGCCTGATATTTAATATGTCGATGACATTTAGATATCTTAATACGCAGATATACATTGACACTAGCACACTGTCACTGACACAGGTACTGCTACTGACACACTTACTGTCACCGACACACTTAGTGTCACTGACACACTTACTGTCACTGACTCAGATACTGTCACTGACACACTTACTGTCACCGACACACTTAGTGTCACCACACACATACTGTCACTGACACACGTACTGTCACTGACATAATACTGCCACTGACATACTGTCACTGACACACACACACACACTGCCACTGACACACATTCTGTCACCGACACACTTACAGTCACCGACACACTTTTTAGTGTCACCCACACACGCACTGTCACTGACACAAACTGACACGAACACTGTCGCTAACACTGACACAAATGAAAGAAATGTCATGTCTAAGTTAAATGACATGTCTATAAGATACTTGTCGTTTTACAGTCGAATAGGTTTAATTAGCTTTCTTATTACATGTATAGATTTATTATTGTATTTTTTTAAAGTAGCCCTATATATTTGTTTCTTAAAGAATCTATTTTGCATTGTGAAATCATGATAATGTAAGGCCAGATCTATTGATTTACTGACATTCTCAACAGTCGAGTTTAACATTTAATATCAGCATTTTGTTTTTATTGTTTATTAATGTATTTAGAACATAAATATATATATATAGTTCAATGGGACGAGTAGGTATATAAAATTAAAGATATATTTGGATGTGTTAAAAAAAAAAAAATGGATATTTAGGTTGATAAATAGATAAACAGACATCCGGACGGTAAGACAGATTGACAGATAGATAGATTAATGGATAGATAGATACACAGATTAGTGGATAGATAGATAGATAGATATATTAGATAGATAGATAGATAGATAGATAGATAGATAGATAGATAGATAGATAGATAGATAGATAGATAGATAGATAGATAGATAGATAGATAGATAGATAGATAGATAGAATGCTACAGAAGTTCACCAAATGCTTCGTCTCTACAAAGGCTCAAGGCCTCTGAGATGTTTTCAGTAGCCTCACCAACCCCACTGAACGACCCTACATGCGTGTTAAATAATGTAAATGTATAGAAGTGTTCAGTTGTCAGTGTTTGGAAATTTAAAGGACCGACGACGAACACAGCCATGGGCTAACTACGTCCTGCAGCGCGATTCGGCCCGCCAGACTGTTTAATCCGGCCAGCCACTCGTTTCATGAGTGAAGAGCGCAGCCCTCGAATTAAATTTCACGACGTTTACTCTTTATTTAGACCAGGGATGGGCAACTTTTTCTACGGAGGGCCACATTGAAAACTTGATTCGTATCGGCGGGCGGCATCTATATTTTAGTCTACTTGAATTACAATTTAAACGTATGAAAATACGAATTAAAGATAATTTGTCATTTTATTTCACATGCACACTCTATTACACACACACATTATATTTTAAAATACAAACTTAATCAGTTGCTAATTTCGTTAATAAGACTTTACTATTCATAATTATTTCAACAAAATAACTGACTTGAACTTCTCCTTCAGGTCATAATCTGCTTGTAGATCAAGCAGCCATAACTAATATTCTGGAGCAATAAAACCGATTTAATATCACTAGATTCAAATCAAATAGTCAGATTAAAATTTCACAAAAAATATAGCAAAAACTCCAAACAAAGAGAATTAACATTGACATAGGATCGTAACTTGTACATGCAAAAGGGCCGCATAATATATTCCGACGGGCCGCATGCGGCCCGCGGGCCGTAGTTTGCCCACCCCTGATTTAGACTATCAACACTCCATTCATCTGTTCTTTTGGTCCCAGTGTGGCCCGCAACTCAAAAAGATTGCCCACCCCTGATCTGACATGTTATTACTGAATACAATGTAATGAACTCCCAGAGAGTTTAAAACAAAAACAAAAAGCATTGAATCAATTACAAGTAAAAGTGCATGTTGTTATGGAGTTAAAAACAGATAAAGGGAGATGATCCGCCGTATGATTGTTTTCTTTTTTTGTATTCCCTCCCCTTACATCTCCATGTTCCCCGATAAAATTTCATATGGCTGGTATAACGAACACAACACCGGCAGCTTTTTTTTTTTAGCTTTTAATGCAGGTTTTTCTTTGTGCGGTGTTGATATTTGTCGACTGTGTAGTGCGCGAGGAAGAATAAATAAATGACGACAGGAGCTGAGCGCTGGGGAAGGGTGGGAAGGGTGGGGAGATGGCGACTCAATTCTATCGCCAGCGCCCCTACTTTTCCCTCCCTTTCCTGCGTTACATTTCAGTTCTACCTGATTCTCATCCCCCGGAAAAAAAAATAAAAAGAAACAGAACTCTATAGTAAATACGTAACTAACGGAAGGTTGTGTGCAAGAGTAACCTATATAACATGAGAAAATAGTAACAAGTAGATAGTACTTAACGAGTCAGGTGACGCAAGCGATAAAATGGATAAAACTTCTGGCCATAAAGTAAAGAATTAGGTCGTGGGGTGGGAGGGGGTTGGGGTGGGGGGGGGGATCTCGAAGAGTTTGGATGATTTTGAAGTTGAATGTTGCTAGATTGTTGTTGTTTTTTTCTGTAAAAGTTTTAAGATGAAAATGAGTGTGTGTGTGAGAGGGAGAGAGAGAGAGAGAGTATGGATGTGTGAAAGAGAGAAAGAAAGAAGATACTGTTTACGGTTTAGATATAAATTCAATGATGTACAAATTGAAATACCAAATGTTGGGATAAACTTGTTTTTTTTTATCTGTGTGAGCTAATGTCCAAATAATTTTATTGGTGAACTCAAAACATGTTACTATACTTTTACTACTGAAAGTACTTTGAGTATGTAATAATTTTATGGCTGATAGTGCGTTTACTTCTGGGTACTACTCACAACAAGTTGGATTCCACAAGTAAAACAAAAAACACATGTTGAATTTTTATTTATTCCATTGAATCTTGGGAGGTGGTGGGGAGGTGGGAAAAGTTGTAAACTGTCGCAGGGCCCTGTTAATGCAAGCCATCCCCCCCCCCGGCAGAACAATTTGCTCAGAGCTGGGCCCAAGAGTTGTGGAGTCCAATGCTAATCAATCATTTACCTATAACACCAACACACTGGTGTCCCTATGTGGAGGGAAGGGGGAGGGGGACTCATAACGGTTCTGAAAAAGTTGTAAAACCTTTTGATCATGTTTTTTTTTTTTTTTTTAAATTTGCTCACCCCTTAATCAAGTTTGAATTCGCTCACCCAATGATCAAGTCTTAATTTGCTCACCCCTTAATCAAGTTTGAATTCGCTCACCCAATGATCAATTTTCATTGGCTCACACAATGATCAGTTTTAATTTGCTCACCCGATGTTCAGTTTTAATTTGCTCACCCAATGTTCAGTTTTAATTTGCTCACCCAATGTTCAGTTTTAATTTGCTCACCCAATGTTCAATTTTAATTTGCTCACCCAATGTTCAGTTTTAATTTGCTCACCCAATGATCAAGTCTTAATTTGCTCACCCCTTAATCAAGTTTGAATTCGCTCACCCAATGATCAATTTTAATTGGCTCACCCAATGATCAGTTTTAATTTGCTCACCCAATGATCAAGTCTTAATTTGCTCACCCAATGATCAGTTTTAATTTGCTCACCCAATGATCAAGTCTTAATTTGCTCACCCAATGATCAGTTTTAATTTGCTCACCCAATGATCAGTCTTAATTTGCTCACCCAATGATCAGTCTTAATTTGCTCACCCAATGATCAGTTTTAATTTGCTCACCCAATGATCAGTTTTAATTTGCTCACCCGATGATCAGTTTTAATTTGCTCACCCAATGATTAAGTCTTAATTTGCGTACCCAGTGATAATTGTTCTGGATAATACTCATGGTGAGATAAACTACATAAATCCCAATGACCCTCTCCCCCCCCTCCCTTCTCTCCACAATAAGTTTCAGTCGACATGGGGGGGGGGGGGGGAAGGACATTTAACGTTTATACAGTTTAGCCGAAGGTTTAAATTTATTATTTCAAATTTCTCCAAATATTTCTCATGACCAATGTATAGATAAGTGTGAATACCTACTGCAAGAGATTGTCTTCATTTGGGATTTTTTCATTACTCTCTCTCTCTTTCTCTCTCTCTCTCTCTCTCTCTCTGTCTCTCTCTCTTTCTCTCTCTCTCTCTCTCTCTCCCTCTCTCTCTCTTCTCTCTCTCTTCTCTCTCTCTTCTCTCTCTCTCTCCCACTCTGTCTCTCTCTCCTCTCTTCTCTCTCTCTCTGTCTCTTTCTTCTCTTTCTCTCTCTCTCTCTGTCTCTGTCTCTTCTCTATCTCTTCTCTCTGTCTCTCTCTCTCTCTCTCTCTCTATCCCACGTGACTGAGAAAAACCTTCAGGGTGAACGACCTGTATCGCTGAACCTAACTATCACCCCCATCCCCCGTCCCCCCCTCTCCCTGGGCTCAAACCACACCCAACCCCACTCCTCCTCACCTCCCTAAGGGACTACAATTGTTTTGACTTGACTAAATATTTCCTCGTTAGTACGGGACAAATTTCTTTCTATTCACCTTTCTTCCCCCCCCCCTTTTCCCCAACCCTTCTTCTTCTCTCCCCATTTGAGCCAATCAGAGCTGGGAGTCAAAATTATCATTAGAAAACCATCAGTGTTTTCTCTTTCTCTTTTTTTTTTTCTGGAAACTTTTCTGGCACCTGTGATTTAACTATTAACATCTGACTGGCCAGGAAACCATCAACAACATATTCTCACTTCTCTTACTTCAAAAAAAAAAAAACGTTTTACGTTGGGATCGTCCGTCTACCAGAGATATCAAAGACAAACTAAAATTTGATTTTAAAATCTAACAGAACTATAATTATCGTATTTATTGTGTTTTTTTTTTTTATAATGTAATGATCATAATTCGTCCGTTTAAAGGTGAAAGGACTATAACAAAGAAGTGTATCTAGAAAAAAAAATTTTTACTAAAATTGAATGGAGTAGAATATTTAATTGAAATTAAAATGAACTGAATTAGTGGAATATACAGAATTAGGTTTAGTGTGAAGGGGAGGGGGAGGGGTGGAGGCGGGCTAGGAAGTGGGGGTGAACTCTCAAAGGAAGAAAATATTTTATTCCAACCGTCAAAGCTACATTACCTTTAACATATTTATTGAGTAAAGATAACTAATATGGAATACAGTAGTAGCCAATGAATATAATAGTGACCATCACTTGATTTATATGAAAAATGTAACAAATAATAATGAAATAAAATTGAAAAAAAAATGGTATTTACAATAATATATGTAACATTTTTTTTTTTTTAATTCAATGCTGCATAATGAATCTCTTGACCAATAACAAATATTGAGTCCGTGTTCTGTGTTTCATTGCGAGGTGGTTTCACCCAGAGACGTGCTGGCCTATGGCGACGTAACGATCATTCGTCATGGGCCCATGGGGGGTGGGGGGGGGGTTGGTAAAAAGTTACATTAATAAAAAATAAAGTTTAAAGAATAAAAAAAAGTTTATTTCAATGAGATTATATGTGAAACATAACAATATGAAACTCATGTATTAATTATGTAGTGTCAAACATAAAACAAATTATTCCCTAAACTTTAAAAGGCTGCTCAGATTAAGTCTTTTAAAATCCGTCCAAACGAGAGAGGAAAACCGTCCATCCGGCTTCTCTTTTTGGGGACTTTCTTGGCACCGCTCGTAGTGGGCTTTTATCAGCCAGCACCTCCAGTGGGCTTTTATCAGCCAGCACCTCCAGTGGGCTTTCATTAGACAGCACCTCCAGTGGGCATTCATTAGACAGCACCTCCAGTGGGCATTCATTAGACAGCACCTCCAGTGGGCATTCATTAGACAGCACCTCCAGTGGGCATTCATTAGACAGCACCTCCAGTGGGCATTCATTAGACAGCACCTCCAGTGGGCTTTTATCAGCCAGCACCTCCAGTGGGCTTTCATTAGACAGCACCTCCAGTGGGCATTCATTAGACAGCACCTCCAGTGGGCATTCATTAAACAGCACCTCCAGTGGGCATTCATTAGACAGCACCTCCAGTGGGCATTCATTAGACAGCACCTCCAGTGGGCATTCATTAGACAGCACCTCCAGTGGGCATTCATTAGACAGCACCTCCAGTGGGCTTTCATTAGACAGCACCTCCAGTGGGCATTCATTAGACAGCACCTCCAGTGGGCATTCATTAAACAGCACCTCCAGTGGGCATTCATTAGACAGCACCTCCAGTGGGCATTCATTAAACAGCACCTCCAGTGGGCATTCATTAGACAGCACCTCCAGTGGGCATTCATTAGACAGCACCTCCAGTGGGCATTCATTAGACAGCACCTCCAGTGGGCATTCATTAGACAGCACCTCCAGTGGGCATTCATTAGACAGCACCTCCAGTGGGCATTCATTAGACAGCACCTCCAGTGGGCATTCATTAGACAGCACCTCCAGTGGGCATTCATTAGACAGCACCTCCAGTGGGCATTCATTAGACAGCACCTCCAGTGGGCATTCATTAGACAGCACCTCCAGTGGGCATTCATTAGACAGCACCTCCAGTGGGCATTCATTAGACAGCACCTCCAGTGGGCATTCATTAGACAGCACCTCCAGTGGGCATTCATTAGACAGCACCTCCAGTGGGCATTCATTAGACAGCACCTCCAGTGGGCATTCATTAGACAGCACCTCCAGTGGGCTTTTATCAGCCAGCACCTCCAGTGGGCTTTCATTAGACAGCACCTCCAGTGGGCATTCATTAGACAGCACCTCCAGTGGGCATTCATTAGACAGCACCTCCAGTGGGCATTCATTAGACAGCACCTCCAGTGGGCATTCATTAGACAGCACCTCCAGTGGGCATTCATTAGACAGCACCTCCAGTGGGCATTCATTAGACAGCACCTCCAGTGGGCATTCATTAGACAGCACCTCCAGTGGGCATTCATTAGACAGCACCTCCAGTGGGCATTCATTAGACAGCACCTCCAGTGGGCATTCATTAGACAGCACCTCCAGTGGGCATTCATTAGACAGCACCTCCAGTGGGCATTCATTAGACAGCACCTCCAGTGGGCATTCATTAGACAGCACCTCCAGTGGGCATTCATTAGACAGCACCTCCAGTGGGCATTCATTAGACAGCACCTCCAGTGGGCATTCATTAGACAGCACCTCCAGTGGGCATTCATTAGACAGCACCTCCAGTGGGCATTCATTAGACAGCACCTCCAGTGGGCATTCATTAGACAGCACCTCCAGTGGGCATTCATTAGACAGCACCTCCAGTGGGCATTCATTAGACAGCACCTTCAGTGGGCTTTCACCAGCCCTGACGTCATCAGATCACTTTCTATTCATATGGTTCACAATAAATCCTTTTTTTTTTTCATGCAATTATTAACATTTGATTAATTTATCTTGACTCTGTTTGATTGTTTTGATTTTTATTCCTCCGATTCGATCAACTGTTGGCCTAATGATCAAGTTTATATTTAAGTTCTTGATTTTGATTGAGTTAAACGTACTGAATGAATTTAATTGATAAAAATGCTCTCCCCGCATCCCCTCCCCCCTACAACCTCACTCTTCATCGTTCTCACTAGCCGTCTGTGTTCCAGGACATCTTGACACTGGACACACACACACACACACACACACACACACACAAGGTCATCTATTCTGTCCATTCACTCTCTACAGTTGATGGCCTCATCAAATAATGAAATCTGTTCGGCTCACGTTTCTATTTAAGTTTGATCTGCCACACACACACACACACACACACACACACTCACACACACACACTCGTACACACACTCATACACCATTCAAACAAAAAGAAAAACACACATGCACACGCATGCACGTAACTACACAAACACACAAGCACGCAGACACAGACGCGCACAAAACATATCGCGCTTGAGACAACTTGGTGACAATGATGGAAGCGGTTAATACAAATCTAAATTGCCGAGTTAAAGAAAATGGAATATTTTTTTTCTTTCTCTATTTCTTCTTTTTTTATATAGCTTAACGAAGTTTTGGCATGCTGTCTTGTCTTGTGGAAGATTTTGCTTTTAAAACTTGATTAATATTTATGATTAATGATTTCTGCATCGCTGTAGCCCGTCCCATAATTCTATTATGTCAAATAAATAATGAATTAATGTGATAATCTTTTATATCATTTCTAGCATTGTTCACAGAAAATATATCTGATAATCTTTGATATTTTTATTATTATTGTTAGCATTGTTCGCGGATTGTTAATCTGTTAATCTTTGATAGTATGTGTACAATTGTTAACAGAAAGTCTTTTAATATGTGATACTATTTCTGGCGTTGTTAACAGAAAGTTTATCTCATAATCTTTGATATAATTGTTAGCCTTGTTCACGGAAAGTTAATCTGTTTTTCTTTGATATTATTTCTAGCATTGTTAACAGGTTGTCATAAATGTGAATTATGCTTTGGAATGACCATGAAGCTCCATTTAAGGATGGAATGTTTGAAAATCTGGACTCCATGTCCAAAGCATAATGACCTTTGAACCAATTGTGTGGTGCCCTTTTTATATTCTCAACGTCTCTGCTGTAGTCATGGAGGCACGACGTGGAAAGATGTAGATGGTTATTGTCACTGAGAAACATCGGTAATCAGAAACGGGCGATTAGTGTCAAGGAGGCACGACGGTGGACAGACAAAGTTGTTTTGTTTTGGTTTTAAATGAAGTATTTCACTTTATTGTCATTATAAGCCTAGCCATGTATGTTTGTGGGAGTGTTCTTTCTCTGGGCCAGCAACATGAGTTTTAATTGGCTCACCTCTTGATCATGTTTTTTTTTTTTAATTTGCTCACCCCTTAATCAAGTTTGAATTCGCTCACCCAATGATCAATTTTAATTTGCTCACCCAATGATCAAGTCTTAATTTGCTCACCCAATGATCAATTTTAATTTGCTTACCCAATGATCAGTTTTAATTTGCTCACCCAATGATCAATTTTAATTTGCTCACCCAATGATCAGTTTTAATTTGCACACCCAATGATCAAGTCTTAATTTGCTTACCCAGTGGTCAAGTTTTGATTAGCTCGCCCAATGACCCAGTCTTAATTTCCTAACCTCCTAAAATGCAAGAAAAAAAAAACGGTCTGACCGTTTTATATTCCACCCGTCCCTCCGCCCAGATCACCGGGGCCTTCTCACCCTCCCCTTACTCACCTTCACTTGGCTGCCCCCTCCCCACCCAATCCCTCACCAGAGATGTTTTTTTTTTTTTTAAATACCTAGTCGGATACACAGTCAATAAGAGAGTTGACTTAGAAAAAAAAATGAGTTTTAACATTCGTCCGAGTGTTTTTCTTTCTCTCTCTCTCTCTCTCTCTCTCTCTCTCTATCTCTCTCTCTCTCTCTCTCCCATAGCACGGACTTAACTCCCCTTGGTGCCATCTCAACATAGACAGTTTTAATTGCTGGCACTGATGGCTGGCACACCACACTCCCCCCTCTCCCCACCACACCACTCTTCTCTTAAACAACACTTCTGACTTACCAAGTGAATGGGCCAGGTGCTACTTCTTTTTTTTCCTCCTCTTGGCTCTGTGTACTGCCCTTAAAATTTTTTTTTTGAAATGTAAGTAGAACTTGGACGTAAGGTGATGGGAGGAGTGGGGGAGCATGATGGAGGTCTGGAAAGAGGGTGGGGGTAGAAGTCTCGACATTTTGTCGAGAGTATGGGATTGAACCTATTAAAATATAAAGTAGACATTGACACCACGTTATTTTTTTTTTTCTTCTAAAGATGCTAATTCTCCTTTCTGTCATTTCAGTTGCCGGTGACTTGTAAAGGGGAGGTAATTTGTTTTTGGATTGGGGGGTGAAGAGGTGGGGAGGGGGAAATAACTCTTGGGAGGATAAATATTTTGGAAATCGTTTATAGAGACTATGCCACGCCTTGACCGAATTTACTCTTAATTAATTAAATGTTCAAATATTTTTCTTCCTCGAGTACTTCCTCGAGTGCTGACTGACTTCCTTATGTCGATTGAGACAAAGTTGAGATGCCCCGCAGGGAAATATATATATATATATACTAGCTGTACCCTGCAAAACTTTTGCATAGAGTTATATCCCCTTAGGCTTGATCGGCAGGCTAGGTTAGTTGTTGGTTTCTGGCAGATCCGATTTTTTTTTTTCATGTTTGTATTTTAAACTGGGATACTGTTGTATTCATTATTTACTTTCGATTTAACGCAGAACCCAAATCGCTATTATTTTATTATTTTTCTTAGAAATACTTCATCAGGCGGACTATATGTGCCTTTGTTTTATTGAATTTTAAGTTTGTTAAAAATATATGGCAACATTGTGTCTAATGAGGTAGTTGTGTAGAGCCCTTTCTACACCCTTTCCCCCATCTCACACCGCCGTTTATGCCAGTGACCACGGAGGCACCACGGGCGATATAGATAGGTGGCGATAGTGGGGGGGGGGGAAGAGCCCTTGACCTACACTACGTCGATCGTGCTCAAAGGGTCACTTCCGAAGAATGGGCGTAATGCTGGGCAACGTGTCTCTCAACCCGTTGTCCGGCCGGTCACTTGCCGTCCACAGGAGGAAGAAGCTTTTTAGAAAGAGTAGTTAATTGACCGATAGTTTCATTCCTTCAATACTGTTTCCCCCCTCCTCCTCCCACCCCCCTCTGGTCTGATAGAGCTGCATTCAATGCAGAGTTGTTTTTAAGATGACCCCCCCCCCCATAGCATTTCCACTGTGACCCCCGACCTTGTGGTGATGTGGCTATTTGTGAAATTATTAAGTCCGGGAAACAGGGGAAACATTTAGTGCAGAGTAATAAGCCAAGCAGGTCGTTGGATTAAGGTTTCTGTGGGGCTTCTGACTTGCAGCCATTTAAAGGTCCCAATTAGCGAATACAATTACAAAAAGTTTCACTTGTGAAATGCATTATGTCCTTCCATATTTACCACAATGTATCCATAAGTTGCGAGCGAAAAGTTTTCAGAACTCTAGCCGTTTAATTGAATGAAGTGTTTTTTTTTTTTGTTTTTTTTTGTGGGGGGGGGGGGGGGGAGTAAAATAATACAGTGAAACTTTGATAAATCTGATAATGAAGGCTCAGTTGAATTCATATTAAGGGGACGGGTGGTCCCTGAATGTCCATGGTTCGATATCCGGTGAGGACCAATGGATATCTCAGGTCATGGTTATAGTCCACGCTGTATCTCCCGTGGTGTCTCCATTTGGCCCTTGTGCTATCAGCTATAACAGAGATGAAAGAAGTGCACCATATAAACTGTCCCATTAGTGGTTTATTGGATCTATGTGATTGTATCTCATCCTTACAGATCTCTCTCTCTCTCTCTTTCTCTCTCTTTCTCTCTCTCTTTCTCTCTCTCTCTCTCTCTCTTTATCTCTCTCTCTCTTTCTCTCTCTCTCTCTCTCTCTCTTTATCTCTCTCTTTCTCTCTCTCTCTCTTTCTCTCTCTCTTTCTTTCCCTCTCTCTTTCTCTCTCTTTCTCTCTCTCTCTCTCTCTCTCTCTTTATCTCTCTCTTTCTCTCTCTCTCTCTTTATCTCTCTCTTTCTTTCTCTCTCTCTCTCAAACACACACACACACACACACGTATTAGCCAACTGGTTAATCTGACCGTTGCCTTTAAAATTCTTAACTAATATTCTTCATCTTGGCAAAATAATTAACATTTTTTTTCAAGTATCCATTTCAGGTAACTGTTGTCCAGCAGTTGTCCTTTTCAGAGATGACCATCGCAGCTAACGTGCGACTATATGAGACAAGATAATTCTTTAACCACTAGGCGAAGGCCTAGATAATATGTTATTTTCTTTTTTAAATTAAACGAGGTTGAAATATTTACATTTTTTTTTCATTTGGTATCATTAATTGTAATTATCTCTTAAACAAAATTACACATGCATACCTGAAAAATTCTATGTTGTTTTTTTTTATATACATTTTAATTTCTTTGTGTAATACAAAAAAAAATTGTTTTTATTTATTTAAAAATGTATGACTATAAATAAAAAATTTGTATCAATATTTTCTCTTTCATATGAAACACAGACAGGATGTTGTTAGACTGACCTGAGCATATTTTAAAGGAATAAACTGATCATTAAAATTTTACAATGTGTTGTCGTACTTTTACTGATAACTTATTTGGTGTTGTAATGTAAAATGTTGTTGTTGTTTACTGGTATAATTGTTAAGGGCCGTTTACGTATTATATAACGGAAAATGTCAATTGTGTACCACCCCCCTTTCATATAACACTATGTAATACTTGTGTAATATAACAATATAACACTATGTAATACTTGTTAATATAACAATATAACACTATGTAATACTTGTGTGATATAACAATATAACACTATGTAATACTTGTGTGATATAACAATATAACACTATGTAATACCTGTGTGATATAACAATATAACACTATGTAATACCTGTGTGATATAACAATATAACACTATGTAATACTTGTGTGATATAACAATATAACACTATGTAATACTTGTGTGATATAACAATATAACACTATGTAATACTTGTGTGATATAACAATATAACACTATGTAATACCTGTGTGATATAACAATATAACACTATGTAATACCTGTGTGATATAACAATATAACACTATGTAATACTTGTGTGATATAACAATATAACACTATGTAATACTTGTTAATATAACAATATAACACTATGTAATACTTGTGTGATATAACAATATAACACTATGTAATACCTGTGTGATATAACAATATAACACTATGTAATACCTGTGTGATATAACAATATAACACTATGTAATACTTGTGTGATATAACAATATAAACTATGTAATACTTGTTAATATAACAATATAACACTATGTAATACTTGTGTGATATAACAATATAACACTATGTAATACTTGTGAGATATAACAATATAACATTATGTAATACCTGTGTGATATAACAATATAACACTATGTAATACTTGTGTGATATAACAATATAACACTATGTAATACTTGTGTGATATAACAATATAACACTATGTAATACCTGTGTGATATAACAATATAACACTATGTAATACCTGTGTGATATAACAATATAACACTATGTAATACCTGTGTGATATAACAATATAACACTATGTAGTACTTGTGTGATATAACACTATGTAGTACTTGTGTGATATAACAATATAACACTATGTAATACTTGTGGGATATAACAATATAACAATACAACACTATGCAATGCTTGTGTGATATAACAATATAACACTATGTAGTACTTGTGTGATATAACAATATATCAATATAACACTATGTAATACCTGTATGATATAACAATATAACAATAATAAAAAATATTCCATCCACTCCACCTCCCCCTTCGGCGTTATATAATATTTGAATGACCACTTAGTCAACATACAGTTTTGACTGTTATATGTCCAATATTGACTTACACTTTGGTATGTGTATATATATATATATAGAAGAAAAATGAAGGCCAGTGTGCTGTCTCACATCAAAACAGTAACACACAAGGCGAGTATTTACGATTCACCTGGCTCTTATGGACAACTATCGTGATGTCACAGCTAGGTCGAGTTGACCCGTCTATGACGATGGCAGTGATCTGGCCATGTTGGGGAATAATTTGTGACGTCACTTCCGTTAATTTAACAGGAGGCGCTTACTCCCCCCCCCCACCCCTTTTTTTTTTCGAGTAAATACAATCACGTGAACATTTTTTGTAAATTTAGCGTTTAAAAAAAAATCTTATTTGGATAATTGTAACAGTTTATTACAAATATGTGGCGGCCTAGGTACAGCTGCACACGTGACGGTAGAAGACGGGCCGTCATGCCCGTAAGATCCGCAGTTCAATTCCTGTAACAAACATTTCTTCCCACGGCCCTGGAGACTGACTAGGTAGCCCCCCCCTTACCCCCCACCGGCCGACCCCTTCCCTTACGCTACCTGCCTTCGTCCATCGTCCCACCAAAAAAAAAAATAAGGGGAGAGAAACAAGACACAAGACCTTTCGAATTATTCCGAAACCTGTCACTCCGATTGTTGTTTTTTAAAATCTTAATCCGTTTCACGCGGAATTAAATGAAATAATTGTCTTAATTGTTCCCTTGTGTGACTTTCTTCATTTTTCAATGGTAATTTTTAAAAAAAAAATATTCACAAAATATTTTGACAATGTGTGAATTTTCATAGTATGTCATATTTGTCAATTAAATTCAAAAACGTCTTTTTTTTTATTTTTCAAGAGTTCTCAGATTTCTTAAAACTTAATTTGATTTGATGGTCCAGAAATATGTTTTCAAGACCAAATAGATTTATTTATTTTTTAATTCCAGAGTTCTCTTAAAGCTAGAACAAGTTTTTCCCTCATCTAGAGAACAAAAGGATTTCTTCCTGCAAGTTAAATCTTCGCCGTCTGGCTACCGTTGATTCCAGAGACAGATATTTCAAGACAGACTATCAAGTCCATGCAGAAGTGGGTGGGAGGAAGAGAAGCTTATCAAGAGATGAGTGGTTATAAACAACTAACTCACGTTGAAATAGCAAAGAGGTAAACATTGAGTGATCTTGAAGTATCTCGACATTTGTTTTTTGTTGTGTTTTTTTTTAAAGATAATATATATAAAAGCGATTTGGGTTCTGCGTTAAATCGAAAGTAAAGAATTAATACAACAGTATTCCAGTTTAAAATACAATCATGAAAAAAATCGGATCTGCCCGAAACCAAAAAAAAAACCTAACCTACCGAGTAAGCCTAAGAGATATAACTCTATGCAAAGATTTTGCAAGGTACATCTAGTCAGTTATATTTTGCTTTATGGCGCAAGTGTCTTGATTGCTAATGACGTACTGTCTGATGGTGATGTAGCAAAAGACATTTTAATTATGTAAATGTCTTTTTATATTGTTTTCTTACTAGTAAGCACAGAAATATAAATCGAACAAAATATAATTTGAACAGAATGTGCTATTAGTGTTGTTTTACAAATATTTTTCTTTCTATTTTCGTCATCAATTTTTTATTTTATTTTTTCTATATTTATATTAATATATCTAGTTTGATTTTCATCAATATTTGGATATTTATTGTGAAAAAAAGGTGATTCCGTCCCTTATTTTTTTTTTGTGCATAACTGACATATTCGTAGTGTCCCCTTCACTTATGCCCCCCCCCGTGCTATTTATTTCCTGGACAACGCCCTCAAAAAGTACTCTCAAAGAAGTGATGATATTTCCACACGTTGAAAGTCAATAAATTAAATCTGTTCACTAAATTAAATTATAAACTGGTTAAGGTGACCCTTCCCCCCCCCCCCCCCGGGAATTATATTTAGTTTTTTTTCTTTCGTTTTTTGTATTCTTTTAAAGCAGCAAGTCTGCTGACACTCCCCCCCCCCCTCTCCCCCAACCCTCCATATTTACAACTAATTAGACACATTGCTGATGACCGTTCGGCATATCTTTACAGCCAGTCCTCTCCCCCCCCCCCACACACACTTCATGCATTCGTCACATGACCACTAATGTAAACAAAAGGAGACACCACCCTCCCCACCCCCCCCCCACCCTCCCACCCCACACCTGCTGCTCGCGCGTCTCCGTGTTAAATACTTCCTTCTTCTCACCCCGCCCATGCCCCACAGATTTAAACCCCAGTCCGTTACTCAACCGACAATATCAGCATTTCAGACCCTCAGATGTAATCACAGACATAGACACGTTTACATACAAACACACACACACACACACACCTGATCCTGAACCCCCAATCCCCTACCTCCACCAGGTATCAGTTTAAGTCACACTGACATATCAGTTCACCACCCCGCCCTCCCCTCTCCTCAAACTAGTGACAGACATGACATCCAAACGTCAGAATGATTTTTTTTCTTTCCCTTCAAGACCAGCCCCTCCAGCCGAAAGTCGCACAAAAGTCTATGGGTGTATGAGTGGGGAGAGGGAGTACCTACCCCAGAATGATAGTAACCCCCCCCCCCCTTCTGAACCCTTCTCCTAATAACAAACGAGATATCTTCGCTCGTCATTTCCTTTTGTGTGTGTGTGTGTTGTGGGAGTGGTGGGAAGGGGAGGGGGGTGGAGACTGCACCCCATGGAATTTTGCATGTTGGTTGCACTCTGTTGCCTCACTGACTCATGGGTTAGGGCTTATTGTTAACGCCCATCGTTGGAAGAAAAACGCTTTGAGTAATAAATCCTTCTCCCCTCCTTTTCAACCCCCCCCCTCTCACGCCTACACAGCGCACATCACATCGAACACATCACACAGCACACAAAACATCACACAGCACACATCATAATCATACATCACAAATCACACAACATACAGTACACAGCACACATCATACATCACACAGCACACATCACACAGCAGATAGAGCACAGCACACTACACACAGCATACAGCACACATCACAAAACATACAGTACACAGCACACATCACACAGCATACAGCACACTACATACAGCACACAGCACACAACACACAACACACAGAACACATCTTCAGTCACAGATATGCTCACTCGAATAACACACGTGAGTAGTGTAGTATTTTTTTTAAAACCACTAACACAGTTTAGATAAAAGAACAAAGAAAAAAAGTTCATGGCGAATCGTCTGAACCACTCGGCTTCATCTCACCTGTACAGAGGGTGTCCACAAACAATCTCAGGTAGGAGAGACAGTATCACAAGACTCGTGGCGCTGACACCTGCATCTAAACAAAAATGATTTGTCTCCAAGCATATATTTATTAAGACTTGATTCCCTTGACCCAAACCTCCCTTTTTTGTCGGATGTATACCCACTAAGGAATGAGGGGAGACGACAGTTAACAACAAATCCTGTCTGATATGAATGTATTCTGATTAAAAAAAAAAGATAGCTGGTAAATATTATCAGAAAAGCGAAATACTTAAGCCGGAAATATCAGAATCTAGACATATGTCACAAGTTGTCTATGACTCTATGTAATGTCCCTGACACTGCAATGTCTGTTTTTAAGATATGCGTTCCCGCTAAATGAAGAGTTGTTGTTCTTTCAGTCGTCTTCTTTTTTTAATGTTTATTGGACACTTTATCCTAGTTAAATAATTTTTGTTTTGTTTTTATTTGAGAAAGTTTATGGACAACTACTATAAATTGTTATTGTAAAGAAAGTTGGGTAGAAACTAACGAAAGTTAGGGTCAATTGCAATTAAATAGTCAGTGTCCATCTTATGGGTAGGCGAAATGGCCCGCTTAAACACTTGTGCCAAGGGGCCACCAAGTATCTCTGAAGTTTCTACCTAATGGCCACCAAGTATCTCTGAAGTTTCTACCTAATGGCCACCAAGTATCTCTGAAGTTTCTACCTAGTGGCCACCAAATATCTCTGAAGTTTCTACCTAGTGGCCACCAAATATCTCTGAAGTTTCTACCTAGTGGCCACCAACTATCTCTGAAGTTTCTGACAAGGGCCCTTTAAAAACCTCATAAAATCACTGATGACAGTCGTAACAGGAACTAGAAAGCACAAAGCTTTAATTACATGCATCTCTAAAACTCTTCGATACTTAACTTTCATATTACATAGATGTTGTCTAAAAAATCAATGTATTTCTTTTTTCTTTGTTAATGTTTCCCGATTTAGAATAAATAGATTGGTTAGCAATCGTCTTCTGTGGAGTCATTTGGTGTTACAGCAAAAAAAAAAACCCGATAAATCTGCCTGAAAAAAAATATTGTTATTATATGTGCCGTCCAATTATGTTTCTTACATTCCTATATAAATAAAATCTGGATTAGATGACATTCGTATTGGAAAAAGGGAAGAAATTGAAAGCTGCAACTTTTGAAAGATCTGAGCCAACCAATCTGAAAGAGTTCTGAAATACGTCGAACGTAGCTGAAGCAGTTTGGGTTAGAGGTTAAATTAAACATGGCGACAGCGAACTTGAAACATATTTTTTTCCCCTCTGTAACGCTCAGAAATAGGTTGGGCTTAGAAATATATTGATCAACATGTTGCTATTCAGACTCAGAAAATATTATAAAAAAAAAAAACCAACATAGCATATGGGTGTTCCGGTTGAGTGGCAATGTAATTACTGTATGCGTGTCCTTGACATTTAGTTTAAACCGAAGCTGTCGATCAGAAGGAGGCTGTGGAGCAGTGGTATATAATCTGGAGTCAGGAAAAAAAAATGCAGATGTGGACATGAAAATTATAGACAGCTTAGCAGTGTGCCTTCAAATGCTTCCTCAAAGTGATGAGCGATTTTTATTTACCGATGTATTTATCGGCATGACAGTTGAGTTATGCGAAATGGGCGATTGTATCTGATGAAGCGTTCAGATGAGATGGAATGCCATCTATTTTTCTTATTATTAAAACCATGTTTAAAATTCGGGAACTTTAAACAATAGTGCCTTTTCTTTACAGCCACCTCTCCCCCCCCCTCCCAATAATATACATTCTACTGTATTTAGTGTTATTTAAATTTTGATTCCCATTTTAAATAAATCAAGGGAAGGTACATATGTTGAGGTATTAATCGTATCACACTTTCTAAAGTAAATGTACCCCGGTCTAGAGGAAGACATTATAAAATTTAAATTTCCCTATGTATCCATGTGTCGAATTTGACTTAAGTCAGGTATTTAGTATCAGTCGCTAAGTAAATAAATCTAGTTATTAATCTGGAAGTTAAATCGTGTTTACAGTAAATAGAATGTTTGTTTACATTTATTTATTGTTCTCTACTCAGATATCAATCAGTTTTATGTGAATTAACGGAGAATATTGTAATGCACACAACTTAGAAAATATTAAAAAAAACTTCCTTTCAATATGGGAAAAATATGACCCTCATCAAACAATACAATTTTGTTTTTGTTTTAGTAAAAAAAAAACACACACATAAAACTTTATTAACCCAAACTTTATTAACCCAAATTTTATTAACCCAAACTTTATTAGCCCAAACTTTATTAACCCAAACTTTATTAGCCCAAACTTTATTAACCCAAACTTTATTAACCCAAATTTTATCAACCCAAACTTTATTAGCCCAAACTTTATTAACCCAAGCTTTGTTAACCCAAACTTTGTTAACCCAAACTTTATTAGCCAAAACTTTATTAACTCAAACTTTGTTAACTCAAACTTTGTTAACCCAAACTTTATTAACCCAAACTTTGTTAACCCAAACTTTGTTAACCCAAACTTTATTAACTCAAACTTTGTTAACCCAAACTTTATTAACCCAAACTTTATTAACCCAAACTTTGTTAACCCAAACTTTGTTAACCCAAACTTTATTAACTCAGACTTTGTTAACTCAAACTTTGTTAACCCAAACTTTATTAACCCAAACTTTATTAACCCAAACTTTATCAACCCAAACTTTGTTACCCAACCCTTTATCAACCCAAACTTTGTTAACCCAAACTTTGTTAACCCAAACTTTATTAGCCCAAACTTTGTTAACCCAAACTTTATTAGCCAAAACTTTATTAACTCAAACTTTGTTAACTCAAACTTTGTTAACCCAAACTTTATTAACCCAAACTTTATTAACCCAAACTTTATTAACCCAAACTTTATCAACCCAAACTTTGTTAACCCAAACTTTATCAACCCAAACTTTGTTAACCCAAACTTTGTTAACCCAAACTTTATTAGCCCAAACTTTGTTAACCTAAACTTTATTAACCCAAACTTTATTAACCCAAACTTTATTAACCCAAACTTTATTAACCCAAACTTTATTAACCCAAACTTGGTTAACCAAAACTTTATTAACCCAAACTTGGTTAACCAAAACTTTATTAACCAAAACTACTCTGATTTGAAAAAGACAACATTCACATTCAGCTGCCTTACTTCTAGCACGATAATATTATTATTATGTTATATTTATATCATGAACAGTAACATATAACACGGGTTTATTACAGATGACAGGCAGCAGGCATATAGTATGCGTGGACGGTATTAAAAGGGAAGAAATGCATGGTTTATCTAAGCAATGGGAAATAACAACGTCACATTAAAGGGGAACAACCTTGATAAAAAAAAACGAACTCCACAAAATTAATCGCATTTATAGAATAAACACTATCAAAAGAGTTTGTATTAGCTGTTTTGTGATATTTACTTGTTTCATTACACAACAGCTACGTAGGTCCAGACCACAAGAGAGGTTGGGACAATTATTCACAAGGTCAATTAAACTACATGGTTGCACATTAAGACGTGTATAAAACAGAAAATACGTTACATTGGTTCGAACCCACTCTGCTGGTGTAGTTGTAAACAAGACTATTAAAGAGAGTTCCGAACAGCACTCTTAAAAAGTAAGCATTGCTATTGCTGTGCTGGACAGATCCGTTCCTAGATATTTAAAGACCCTAGAGGAAGAGACAATCAGGGATGCTTGGGGACGCTATGTAAAAGTACCTACAGGGACCCCATTTAAGGAACAGATTTAATAAGTTATAATTCTTACATGGACCACTTTTTAAGTTGGGGGGGCACTAGGTGGTAGCCCAATTGGCCTGTCCGGTAAGAACAGCCCATGCTCCCAGGCCACACCTCCCAATGGCGACCATCTGTAAGGTTGACAACCCAAGGATCTTTTGTTTATGTTCTACCCCCTTCCCCTATCACACTGTGGACACGGGTACTTCCGTGGAGCCGTGGCGCCTCCTTGTTTTGGTCCGCAGCGGATCAGGCTCCCATGGGAACAGCAGGGTCGCAACTACCAGACCCACATGGGTGTCGGGAGGTCCTAGGGGACAAAACTGCGGCAAACAAATAAAAAAGAGAGAGAGAGAGATTGATCAATATCTACGGGTGTTTGTAGATGTTACACAGATCCAGGAAACACGAATAACGAGGTACAACCGACACCTTCGGTATAAAGTTTCTTAACATTTTTGATACCAGGGCTAATTGGGTGGCCAAGTTGGTCTGCGGCGGCGTATTTACAGTCAAGTAACGGCATACACCACCAAAAAAAAAACCTTCAGATAGCGATCTCATGGACCATGTTTTTGTCCACGGTCCCTGACATATTCTACTGGCGGGTAATTCTAGAGACCTGGACATGGTGATCACCGAGATAACAAATTACCAGTTACCTAAAGCCGTGAGAACTCACCCAGTCTCGGGCTGCGAGGCGAAAGTTCCTTCTCGAGTTTCATTGGTCGAAAAACTTACGGTCGGTTTAATTTGTGTGTTTATGGGAAGTTTAATTGAATTTCGGTTTGGCGAGAAAATTTAGTCCAAACATATCTTTGTTTACATTGGTTTAGGAGGTTGGCGGATTTATTACTTTGAGAAGACGTAGTTAGGTTAATGTAAGAAGATTGTTGTTCATTGCATTAGGAATGATTGAGTTTTTATATTTTGTTCATTTTTTTTTTTAAATTGTCGTTAGGTAGAATGGAGGTTATATTAATTAGATTAGAACAGGTCCAAAAGTTAATCACAAAATTTAAGAACAAACCCACAAATAATGACGCTCATTAAAAACTTATAAATATAAAATAGTTTTCACGCATAATGATATTTTCTATTTATCTCAAGTAAATGACGTATTTAAAAAGTATGAAGTTGTATTGACACTAAAGATGACTTTATAAATAAAAATGTCCAGATATTATGACTTGACATTTTAAAGATTACTAGACATTTACTTAGAGGCTCTAATTTTTACAAAAATCAAATTAACATTTGTTTAATAAAGTATTCTGGCGATTATTTTAAATGTGTACATTTATCGTCAAGTGTTTTGAGATTCTGAATGCTTTGAGTGTAGAATTGTAACTAAAATACAACAAAAAACAAATCAAATAAACATATAGTTTTACTTGAAAACAATTATCAATGGTCACTCTTTCTTTTTTTTAATGAAGAAAAGATACATTATAATTTGTCGAGAATTATTTATTTTCAGTTGCCATGGTGTTTCCTTCATCTTAACCCAGACCGCTCTAGAAATAAAAAGGATGGAAATAGCAGTTAAAAATGATTTGTTTTTTTTTATTATTTTATTTAATTCAATGTATGTTCCTTGTAAGTCTTTTTGTGTTGACTTTGATTAGATAGCAGAAGTGTTCCAAGTAACGACCCTGCAAGTTCAAGTACCTTAGGTGCAAGTAACAATATAAGTACTCACAAAAATGTACTTGAGTAGTAGTCGAGTACAGGTACTAGGTGAAACAAAAGTACCAAGTATCCCAACTCTGGTAGATTTCGACAAAGTTTCTGTCAGTAAATGTAAAGTGAAATAGTTGCTATCCTTCGTTTTTAGATTGTATAACAATCATATTCACAGATTGTCGCCTAACAATCATATTCACAGATTGTCGCCTAACAATTATATTCATAGATTGTCGCTTAATGTAAACTAATCAACCGTTAATTCTGTGTGTGGTACTTGTTTATTAATCCATTATATAAAAAAAACCTTTCAGTCTCTTTCTGTCATTACGAGTTACTCCCCCGTGCTACCTACATTTCGGTTTATACTACGAAACTAATTCTAAGCCTTCACGTCATTATCAACGTGTATATGTGTATTTCATTTTCACAAACTGTCAGTGTTGTAGGTATCTTAATGCTTAAACTTAGTATCAGACTGCTGAAGTAGACTCCTGTGAACTCATTCTTTTAGTACTCTCTCTCTCACACACACACACACACACGGGATGGGGGGTGGTCATTGTATCTGGGGGCCACCACCTGCCAACAGCCAGGAGGTCATATACACCAAAACCTCCCAGTTCAAAATTCTAATCAAAACTCGTGACGAACCCCTCCGGTGATTTATCACGGGAACTCACGCCCGCGCCCCTTCCTTCTCATGCCGCCATCTCCCCAGGGGCCAACCCTATTTCCCTTCCTTCCCCCCGCCCCTCCATCTCCCTCCCCCCACAAAGTACTAGTACCGGCTCCCATCAGTTCTAGATCTATATACGGGATGGACAGCCAGTTGCTGGCAAACATACAGACGTTAAAATCATTACCGGTCTGACCTATATAGTAACACTTATGGTCATAATAAATGTTTTTTAAAAAAAATGTTTGACTAGACTATCAGGCGAAACATGAAATATTGTCAGAATTACTGTCAGCTCCTGGTACATTTTTGATTAGGTCAGTTGTTCAAACACACCAATGAACACACCCATTGGATATCAAGATAATTTTCAAATGAACGTCATTTTAATTCAGCTGTTCAATTGATGCGTCTACCTTTTCGTGAACTCAAATTGCAAAAAAAAAGAAAAAATTGGCTAAAATTAATTTTTTTGTTCAAATCAGTTTGATTGATTTAAAGATTTTACACACTAATAACTGCATAATTTATGGTACACAATGGACTTTAACACATACTCTATGGTATTAAGCCTACATTTGCTTTAAGTGGTAATGTTTAAAGATAAAGACAAAATTGGTTTGTTTATAAAACATTTTTAGTAAACTAGAAATATTTTTTTTTTTTGCAATAAATTTAAACGCTCAAACTACAAAATTCCCCAAACCCCCCCCCCCCCCAAACCCATCTCTTCTTCAACATTTATGCTAGCGACAGATTAATTACCCCGCGATATCAGTATGATGCAAAATTTAAACAAAGATTCCAACTTCGTAACCCTTTGAATGTGTTCCCTTTTATTTATTTCTAAATGTAAACTTTAAGGTCCAGATGTAGCGCCACCACCCCACCAGCCACCCCCCCATCACTGACACACCCACTTCTATTTAGTTGTTTATTATTTCTTGGAATTTTCGATCTCATCTTAGGCCACACAAATACGTACCGGTACTAGACCACATGTAAATACTTGGTCATATGTAATTACCCGGCCACATATAAGTACTGAGTCAATTTAAGTACAGTGCCACATGTATGTAATTGGCATCCTGTAAGTACCTGGTCTCATGTAAGTACTGTACCACGTATAGATACTGGGCCACATGTATGTACTTGGCCTCGTGTAAGTACCTGGCCTCATGTAAGTACTGTACCACATATAGATATTGTAAATATAAATATGTACTTGGCTATATGTAAGTCCTTGGCCAAATGCACGTACTGGGTCACATGTAAGTACTATGCCACAAGTAAGTGATAGGCCATATATAAGTACTGGGCCACACACTGGCGGCGGAGCAGGGGGCGGGGGGGGGCAGAGGCCCCCCTAAAACTTTTAAAGGGTGGCGGCGGCCCCCCCTTGAAATTCCAGCCTCCCCCCCTAAAATTGTACATTTTTTAACTTTGTAATTCATTTTAGTTTATATGTATCATTTTCATTTTCATAATTCATTTGATTTATTTCTTAAATTTAATATTTGAAAGAAATTATAATTAATTTACATTTTACAGTAATCACATAATTGAGAGTTGTTGTGGCATATTTTAAAACTAGTTGCAAGTACCCGGTTTGCCCGGGTTTAAAATAATGTTTTCTGTTTATTTAAAGAAGCGTAATTTGACGTTTAATTAAAATTTAAAATAAGACGTGTAAAAAAGAGTTTATTTGCATACAATAGAAGGGTTCATTTATCTTAAAGCAAAGTGATAGACAACGTTTTTGGCAGTTCCCCTCTCTCCCCCCCTCTCTCTCTCCCTCCCTCCCTCTTTCCCTCCCTCTCTCCCCCTCTCTCTTTTCCCCTCTCTCACTCTTTCCCTCCCTCCCTCTCTCTTTCCCCCTCCCTCCCTCTTTCCATCCCTCCCTCTCTCCCCTCCCTCTCTCTCTCTCCCCTCCCTCTCTCTCCCTCCCTCTCTCTCACCCTCCCTCTCTCTCACCCTCCCTCTCTCTCTCCCTCCCTCTCTTCCTCCCTCCCTCATCCTCTCTCTCCCTCCCTCCCTCTTTCCCTCCCTCTTTCCCTCCCCCCCTCTCTCTCTTTCTCTCTTAGGCATGAGTGTAGGAAAAGATGACAATTCCTATGGATGAAGGAATGGAATGTAATAATGTAGTAAGTAATGTGATATTTGGTTCCCAGTACCGATCATATTTATAGTATGTTAGCTATGTGGGAGAGAAGCTCGTAAAACCTGAAAGCGGGGTAAAAGTTTGCCAATTTTCATGTCTTTGATATCCAAAATAATTAATTACAATTAAAGTACCCATTGAGATGGAACGAAGCCTGTTTAAGAACCTTCCCCGCGTAATTTTGTGTACGTGTACCAAATTTCACGTTATTTGGTTGTCTGGATCTTGAGTTTTAAGGGAAGAGACAGACAGACAGCAAATGCGTCTTATAAGTATAGAGAAGTATTGCCATCTACCGAATGACGGCAATGTAATTTTTAAGGAAAATACAATTATTTATTATCTTTTCATAAATTACTTTTTGTTTATTGAGTTTCCCGTTTCCGGTTTCATTTTCATGTTCATTATCATTCATGATAATTATCAGTAATTTTCTGATCTAATTTCACTATTAAATTTGAAAACATTCAAAACAAACTGACATTACGAATCAGTTGACGACAGAAGTGCTCAATGTTCATTTTTATTTTTTTTAATATATTATTTTTTAATAATATCGATTAAATACTTGCTAAAGAATTACTATATTCTATTATTGAATTAAGGGGGTAAAATTTGTCTTTCGGTCATATTTTGTCTTGCCCCCCCTTAAAATATTTCGTTCCGCCGCCGGTGGGCCACATATAAGTACTATGCCACTTGTAAGTACTAGGCCACATGTAAGTACTGGGCTACATGTAAGTACTGGGCTACATGTAAGTACTGGGCCACATGTAAGTACTGGGTCACATGTAAGTACTGGGCTACATGTAAGTACTGGACCACATGTAAGTACTGGGCCACATGTAAGTACTGGGCTACATGTAAGTACTGCAACAATGAATCGATATGTGGAGGATACATTCTTTTTGGGGTACTTTAAAATATATATCATCTTCAGCTCTCTGTCAGGGCCCAAAATCACAATCACTCATGTCAGGGCCCCACATCACAATCACTTATTTCAGGGCCCCCACATCACAATCAGCTCTTTATCTGCCCACAACACACACACACACACACACACACATTTCTTCCTTTCTACACATTTACACCTAACCTACCCCTATCATAATCGATTCCAAAAGAAGGAAAAAAAAACTGTCAAACATCTAAAACCGAATCTATCCCAGAAGTCTAATATCTCGAGAATTATTTATTTTCAGTTGCCATGGCGTTTCCTTCATCTGACCCGGGCCGCTCCAGAAAAAAAAGGAAGGATGGAAATAGCAGTTTTAAACATTCAGACAATTATCTCCACCACTTTGATGCCCCGGTCCAGGTGGGTGGGGAGGTCGGGGGGAGGGGGAGGGGCGCTGAAGTCAAGGAAGCGAGACACACACACACACTTGAAGAGTTCAACTTCCTGGTCTCCAGTGAGAAGATATTAAGAAAGGTGGTGTAGGTAAGGGGGGGGGAGATGTTGGGCGGTTGAAGGGGGGCGCCGGTGTAAAGAACTTCAACGTGTCAGTACATTCTCACATAAATGTGAAGTGCGTGTAGGTGTGTGTGTGTGTGTGTGTGTTTAAAACATAATGATAAAATGGACAGAAAGAACTCGACTAATTTCTGAAGTCTTTGATGTGTACATGTATTTTGTTGCTTTGTACACAAAAAAAAAATAAATTTTAAAACAGTCTTAAATAGTAATTATTTTAAAAACCAGCAATAACTGTGACCTGGTTCAAGTGACATGCTTGAGGTCAACGGTCATCAAAAAATATTTGAGTGCCACTCTAGAAAAAATGGCTTTCTGTGGGCAAATTTGAGGATTCTTTAGAATGAAAATACTAATAAAGTATTAGAACGCACTACAAGATAGCAAAGAGTGATATTAACAGGAAACAAAAATATTGTGTATCGAATCATTTTTCCCGTGGATAATATCTGTCTTTCATTTAGATATTCTGATCTTTGTTTTCAATTTCCTATTCTCATGTGTGGTACATATTGTTTACCATTACATCAAAAAGATGTACATTTTGTTTTTGGCCAGTGCGTTAACGATCTCATTTACTCCGTCGCATGTTTTGTACACAACAACAACACCACTTAGGATGTCGAGTGTGTCGGTACTCATCAACTCGGTCAATGGGTGGGCATAATTTTGTTTTTAGCAGTGGCTCACTATGGGTTCGTAAATATGATGTAGGGCTGGGCCAAGGGGGGGGGGGGAGATGCGTTAATTTTATTAAAGTCACTGATGCAAAGGATAAGAAGGTGACGGAGCCGTATTTGGCCCGGGGTCCACAGTTTGGCCATGAGTTTCCATAACACACACATCATATTAGGTAGGTCCACGTTCTATACGCTTTTGTCACCAGAGGTGGATTTAAGAACGAGGACAGCGGGCGCGCGCCAAGGGCTCCGGAATATTTTAGGGCCCCCCCACAGAGCCAAATTATAGACCATTGGATATATCTCTCTTTTTATAAAGAGCCCAACTGACGTACTTCCGTCCCTGATTGTTTACAAAAATAAATAGAAAGAAACAAGAGACCCATAATTTTTAGCCTTGGCCCTGAATCGGTATGTGTACTGTACTTTATACCTTAGTCACGTGTATCAGAAGGCAAACCGTTGTGTTAAGGGTCGAGACGGATGAGGTAGGGGGAAGGGTGGGTGTTAGAGATTGTGTCTGCAGCTGCAACGTAAAATTCAACACCCAGCCTGGCAATATGGGTCCATCTGTAACTGGGCGGTTGAGGCAGATTATCACACACACACACACACACAACTTTAAATCACCCATAGACACATATACACGATATGACGTCACATACACAGATACGACGTCAAATACACGCATGAGCACTTATTTAAATTATCTTTTCTAAACAGGCTGACTAGAGAAGAAACCTGATACGCAGACGAATTAGGTTAAAAAAAAATATAAGGTGTGTCTGTGGACACCACACAATTGGCCCACACATAGGACCACACAATGGATCTCCACTTGAACCACACACGATGCCTCACTTGACTTTAAAGTCTACACGCGAGAACGTTATGTATTCTATGTATCTCATTTGTTGAACGCGTATTGCACCTCACTGATAGAACGCGTATTGCACACGCATTCACATTATGGCACAGTCGATCACCCATACATGTATATATTCAAACAAAAGTATAATTAATAGATTATTTATGCATTAAAATAGTTACCTGTATTTGGATAATTTCATTTCTAGAAATAATTTGATAAATTAAAAAAAAATGTAAATACTTTTTAAAAAATTCATCAATTTTATCTTAACGACCAATCAGAGCAGCGTTAAAGTTTTCAGTACAGGTGACCAGACGACCCAGTGTAAAAGGCGCAGTCCAAGTTCTAACATAATCTGTTCCGCCGGCCCCTATAGGTCAAGAAAAGGCCCGGCCTGTGCCGCTTTACGCCGTTAATTTATTACACATAAAAAAAATTCTGGTACATTCCTTTAGGACAAATCATAAGACTTCGACTCGTCTGTAGCTGACACATACAAGGTGTATTCGTGATGTATTGATTAAATTTAGTTCCATTCTGGAAAACGCGTATCTTATTTAATTTTTTATGATTTATGAAACGAGCTCTGGTCCAGAAGGCGTACCTAGGGTAGGGTAAGGGAGTGCTAATTTGAATGTCCCCCCCCCGGGACCCAGCTTGAGGGGGACCCTAAAAAAATTGTATGTTTACATTAAATAGTAAGTACATTATCTTATGTCATGGTGTCGAATGCCAAAATAAAGGAGCCCCGAAAGAGGCCAATACCTCCCCCCTCCCGCTGCCCCTAAATCCCTAGGTTCGGCACTGCATTGGTCCCCCCCCTTCTCCTCCCCCACCCCAATAACAACCACTCCACATCTCAATCCGGGGGAGGGAGGGGGTCCCAAGTTACACTAAGACAAAAAAATGTGTAATTATATCTATTTTCTAATGTAGACATAAATATGTAACACGTTTAGAAAGCAATGTTTTTTATTTTGGTGGTTTTTTTGTGTGTGAAATGTCAAACAAAACCACGGGTTATAGGGACATTTGGCCTACTATATTTAGTAAACCAGCCCACTAACATCTTCACATAAAACTATCCAGCCCTCAGGGGCCCAAGTACCATTTGCTTGTTGTTTTCTTTTGTTTGTTTTTTTTTTTTCGGCCCGCAAGGGGCAGCTACTCCCGGTGTATCCACCCTGTGTTCACGTGCAGTTAACTTTTCTTTGTTGCCATGTGAACGCGACTGTTTTCATGTGCACGTTAAAAACTAATGACGCCTCATTCGCACCATCTCGTGTATTTCAACGGCGTCTCGTTAACGGAACAATTAAGCACTCAACATTTCAATTTACAGGAGATCTTCAACACAAATTTTTAGTTCAGATATTTTTTAACGTAACGCGCGCCCACACACTCACACACGCTCACACACACACACCCACACACATCTTTAATGTTTTCCTTCTTTTCTGTGACCTGTGTATTATAAATAACCCGAGAGGTCAAAGTTGATTCTTCCCACGAGCTGGGAAGAGCCGCTATTGGTTACATTTTCTTTATTTGTGTGTGTGTGTGTGTGTGTCTATGTTTACAGTAATATAACAAATTTCGACTACCTTTTTCTTTCTTTCTGTCAACATTTGACTTTTAAAAGTGTCTCAGCTTGTAACAGAGACGAGGGTGGGGGTGGGTGGGAGGGGGGGGACCCCATCATTGTCAGCCCAAAGAAAAAGGTTTAGAGACGGCCATATGTTTCGTCAACATGACGCTCTGCTCCCCGATAGTAGAATGGGGTACATTGCTGGGAAGGTTGGGAGTGTGTGGTGGGGGGAGGGGTGGGCTAGAGACAATGAAAGGGAAAGGGTGGGAGGAGAGGGGGGAGGGTGGCAAAACTGAGACGTTACATGGTGTTGGGAAAGAGCGGTGGCTACGGGAATTCCCGAACATTTAAAAGCAGCGTCGACTCTTTTTTTTTTCTCTCCCCTCGCATCGGAAATACATGTTTCCTCAAACTGATTTCTCCCCCCAAACTAGTATTTCTCCCCCCCCCCCCCGAAAACGGCGTTTAGACTTCAATCTCCGATTCTGTTTATGTTAGGGGGACAAGACTTCCGTTACACTGGCTGTGGCTTCCATGTCAGGGCCCCAGCCGATGTTTAGACAACAATCCAACACAAATTTCGGGCGGCATCTTCTACTCTCATGTGCTAAAAGAGGGAAATAGGGGGGGTGGGAGAGGGGGGGTCTTCTTCACCTTTTCTTTTTGTGTTCAAACTCCTGAATCTTCCCCATCTCTGACACCCCCCTTCAGCCATGCCTTGCCCATGACTTCCCCCCAAAACAAACCTTTTCAAAAAAAATAACAACCTGAAACCCTCACCATGGCCAAACTAATAGCCATCACTTGTTTGTGATGGTGGAACCCGATTACTGGTAAAACAGTGGACAATGTCAGAAATCTGTCAAACAGGTGATGAATTACATCGCTCACTGACGGATCCTGTTGCTCACACTAACTCTCTCTCTCTCTCTCTCTCTCTCTCTCTCTCTCTCTCACTCACTCACTCTCTCTCTCTCTCTCTCTCTCTCTGTCTCTCTCTCTCTCTCTCTCTCTCTCTCTCTCTAGTAAGGTAGACAACCATCTCGTGCAGCTCACCTACTGACGAGCCCCTATGGTCGGACATGATTCAGTCACAGTGTTTACCTTGTGGGGAGGGGAGGCCTGACTGAACTAGCTAAACCATCTCAGCATGACCGTTATGGAGAAGGGTGCTGGATAGGATGGCTAGGGGCTTGGTGTGGAGGGGAGTGGAGGGTAGGGCTGGAGATGGGTGTGCATTGAGGACGGGCGATGATCACCGAAAGATGTGTTTAGTTTTAAAATAACCACACAAATGACCACCCACACTAAAAAAGAATCTCACATAGGACTATATGGACCACACAAATGACCACCCACACTAAAAAGAATCTCACATAGGACTAAATGGACCACACAAATGACCACCCACACTAAAAGAAATCTCACATAGGACTAAATGGACCACACAAATGACCACCCACACTAAAAAGAATCTCACATAGGACTATATGGACCACACAAATGACCACCCCTTGCCCCGTCCTCCCCCTCCGCCCCCGAAAATAAGTTCACATAGGTAGGTCTACATAGAACACACAAATGACCCGAGCAAATAGAGCCTTACATCAAAATGGATTACACGGACCACATAAATTACTTCATCAAATAGAACATTATAAACCTTATATCAAAGTAAGCAATGAGCACATAAATGACCTGAACAGAAAGAATGTTATATTGAACTACAACAAGAATCGGCTCACAAATAAATTTTAGTATTGCATCTTATTTCCAGAAAAATAACAACAATTAAACAGCATTTATTCATAAATTTAATCCCAAGTGAAATAATTATAAATACTTAAACAAAACAGAATGATAAAAAGTCGGCAAAAAATACAAATAATAAATACAAGAAAAAGAAAAAATTCCAGTTCTGTGTAGTCTGAAAGAAACATCTTGTTATGTAAAATAAAATATTGTAAACAACAAAACAAACTACTCGTGACAATAAAGTTGACGTCTGCTTGATTCATTTCTCTCCCAACTTCTATTACTCGTTGTCTAGTCCTAGCCGTTTAAAGAATTATGTTCAGTCGCATCAATCGTGTCTGCCCCAAACAACAAGAGTTCAAACCTCATCACAGATCAGCAAACACAAACACGGTGAAAGTTGATGATCAGGGCTGCGAATCTGGATATTTTTCTACCAAGATCTAGATATTTTTTTTTGGGAAATTTAGACACAGTAAAAAAAAAAACTATCCAAAAATAGATCTGGATAATTTTATTATTTTTTTTAATATACATTTTTTTTTAAATTTTGCTCTATATTTGATATAATCTAGATATTTCTCAACATTTTCTGAACAATGTTTTAAGATAGTACATGGCAACCCTATTAATGATTCGTCTAGTTCTAGGTAGTGATATACGTTTAAATGTTTTCAATTTATGTTATGATTACTAAAAACAAAATTAGTTTTATTTCAGTTTTTCAACTTGAGCACATTAATGGTTATGGAGGAGTGGGTCCTCATAATATGATGACGCAATTTAGTCTATTTACTTTCTATGTGTACACGTCATATTATGTAAATGTTCAAAAGACTAATTCCGTGAATGACAGTGGACATCCTAAATTGCTAGTGTTGAATTTCAAACTTTGATATAATTTCATGGAACAGGCCTCAAAATTAATAACAAAGTTATGCGCACTTCGCGTCTTTTAATTTTTAGGACGCAGAAGACAAAGTGTAAATACATCTGGGTGCTTTTCCTTGTGTTGCCATAGGCGGATTTAATTGCTTGCGCTCCCTATACCCTACGCCTCGCCCTCGACCTATAGGACCCCGATAAACAAGATTCGCACTTGTTATTCTAATTTTCTAATATCTCTTCTTCTTTTTTTTAAAGGGGGCCCCAATATTTCTTTTGCACGTGGGGCCTCACCTGACCTCGACCCCCCCCTCCAGCTTGTTGCCATATTTCCTTTTTACTTTATTTACCAAGGTAAAAGGGAAGGATGTTTGTCTAACATTAAATAGGATTAAAGATGACCGACAGCCTGAAATCAAAATTTGATAACATTTATCTTTTAAGTACGAAATTTAAAAAGAAATCTGAAGAAAAATTGTATTTTTATATCAAAGTCTTTCCAATTCTCTTTTTTTTTTTCATTTCAAATGTCGGGATAGCAAAATTTATTTTTACATCCATGGAAGACAGTTTCCGGCTTACATCGGAAGTTTGTTCAAGGTTTTTTTACGGTGACAGGTTTCCGTTTATTTTGATAATTATCTCAAAATTTGAAACGTGCATCCGAAAGACTTTTGTTTAGTCAGTAGGTCTGAAGGTCAGAGTTCGGGAAGCTAATGAACACGGAAGTGAGACATTGATGTAAAAATAAAGAATATTTTAAAAAAAAATCAAAGTTCAGAACATTACTGAAACAATTCAGCTGATATGTCGTAACCCAGTTATAATGTTCAACCATAATTGATGGAGTAACTCAACGGATTCTTTTTAATGGCATTCACATCACATCATTTTTTTTTCCATTTATGACTTAAAAGTAAAAACAACTTAATTCATGAAACGAATATAGCATCTCAATTCATGACATTACGTAAGAATTCATCTCATGACAATCACGTGACGACTATGAACTGTGGGATACAATAAAGCTGATGACGACTGTTGGATGAAGATCATGATCACTTTTATTTTATTTTTTTTTACTCTCCTCAAAGAACATTTCAACAGCGACACCAGGTCTGTGTCTGGAGAGGAGTGAAACGAAGGGGGGGGGGGTATTACTGTCTTAACGATGTGGCCCCGAAATCGATGCTGTGATCTGAAAGACAAACGTCTGGCTATTGTTTCCTCCACCTCCACCCAAATATTTCCACAGAGTTCTTAGCGTCGTCTTCTCTCTACTGGGCTAGAAAGCTTTCCCTTCAACATTAAACAGATGCAATGATTTGATCGCGGAAGGTGGGGGAGGGGGGGGAGGGATCGTCTCTTAGAGTTAAGTCCCAGTATATCAGTCCCGAGGAATTCATGGCTTCACCACAAAGGCCTTGTCCGGTATATCAATCGGAAGGTTGGATTGTTTGAAAATAAGTCAACTTATTACATGTTTGTCTTTCTCACCGTCACCAATGTGTGTTCTTTTCAGCTTTCTACTTTGTAAAATATAAATTTAGACCAATGTTATAAACTTATATAGAATCTAACTATATATGTCTTTCTATATATAGCATATGTATATCTATATCTATATATAAAGATATATATATAGATAGATAGATATTTAGATAGATAGATAGATAGATAGATAGATAGATAGATAGATAGATAGATAGATAGATAGATAGATAGATAGATAGATAGATAGATAGATAGATAGATAGATAGATAGATAGATAGATAGACGTTCTAAGATACATCTGGTTAAGTTTCAACCGTTGAAAACCAACCGTCGATAATTCAAAATCGAACCCCCCCCCCTTCCCATTCTAATTGCGGATTAACATGAATCAGATATCGAGTGATTTATGTGATCGTGACGTATTTACGTCTGCTATCCATACATCCCTTGGACGTACGTACTGGCCATACTGTTTACATGATTTTGTTTTAACGGGATGGGGAGAAGGGGGGGGGGGATAAACAAGACAAAAAAAGTTCAAAGTGCCGACAACTGGTGGTCGTTCTTCACAGCAAGCCGACAGTTCTTCTTTGTTTATAATGGAGAATATTATACAAGGCGGGCGAATGACGTCAATACGCGGACAAATGGATGTACCGACTAGAAAAGTTCGGTGGTAAATCTGATTCAGTTATAAGGAAATAAATGGAGACAGCAATATATATATATATATATATATATATATATATATATATATATATATATATATATATATATATATAAAGAGCAAATAGCTGCTATATACGTGTTCAGGAGTGGACTTGTGAAAGAGACAAGACTGACTCGATGTGACATTTATGTCGCCTGTACTAACCCGATGCAGGTTCGCAGCTTTTTCCGCTTCCCTGCTCCTTTAATTGGCAACTAATTACCCCATCAAGGGGAGGTAACGTAAAGAAACATCAACTTTTAACCTTTTGAACCTCCCGCTTAGTTGAAACCATCTGCCCCGTCTTCACCCGGTGCGCTCGGGCCAGGATTTTGAACAAAAAAAAACAACCCAGCTTCTCGCCCTAGCGAAAAATCGTAAAAAAACACAAACCCCAGCCCTGATGCAGTTTCTCGAACAATCGAGACTAAGACTTTGCACACACACTCTCACATATATTTTTCGCACAGATATTGTCATTTATAGGTCAGTGCAATTTCGGAGCCGATAGAAAGAATAAGAAACATCAAATAAAGTGAATAATAAATAAACTTCAAGTTTACTTCCGGGACACCTGGGCGCAGGAGCCACCCATCAAATGAACTGAAGCGAATAACTATAATATGTAGAAGTTAAGGGAGGGAGAGGAGAGGTGGCTGGGGAGTTCGATGCAATAAACTCAAAATACAGCTGGCATGTTATCCTATTTGTTTGACAAAAAATTTCTATGCCGATGAACTTAACGGAATAACATGGTGTAACACCAAAGTCACCTTATTTGTTTATAACTATAAAACATTTCAAAGTTTTTTTAAATTTTTCGAGCAGAGGGGGTGGGAAAAACGGTTTGGAGAGTATGTTTGTTGATATTAAGGTAGGGAGGGGTGTGTGCACGAGTATTCAGGACCACGGTAGCGGTGTCGGCGGAAGGATTTATTTATTTCAGTGTAGATTTCAAATAAATAATTTAAAGTATGCTCGGTACGCTAATTAAGTATTTTATTATTATTATTATTATTATTATTATTATCATCTTTACAGGCGAAGAAGTCTTTATGTCAAAACTGACGGGTATTTACTTTGAGACCGACCCGACACGCCCAACTAATGAGTACCTGGCTTTATTTACCTGGCAACATGCCTACGTCATATACTGACGTAAGCATATTTGGCGATAATTAAACTTCAGAATGCCACCGACCTCCAACCCCTCCCCCCCCTACCCCCACTACCCCCCCCCCCCCACCCTCCACTACCAGCTCCTTCGTCGGTGATTAACTCTAAACACATTAAGTAACTTGATGAGTTGGTAAAATACATGCAATGGTGAAGAGGGAAATATTCACTAGATCGAACCTTTATTAAGTTGGGGGGAGGGGGAGATGGGGTTTGGGGGGGGGGGTTAAGACCAGGGAGGGGTATTTGGAAATCCTGGGCACAAGTATCTAGTGTAATCCATAAATCATCAGATTTTAAATAAACTTGTACTTGAAAAAAAAAGGGGGTGGGGTATGTTTCCAGTGCAGCCGACAGGGGGTACAGGGGGGGAAGGCAAATGCCCAGGGGCCCGGCGAGTTTTAGGGCGAGTGTTTCTGATAGGGCTGCTCCTTTGTCCTAAGCCCCTCCCCCCCCCCACCCACATACCCATTAGATATGTAATCGTGGGCGGACGAGTTGGTGTTTGTGTGTATGTCTGCGTGAGACAGTTTTGCTTGTGTGTTCAATATCCATATCTATCTATCTATCTATCTATCTATCTATCTATCTATCTATCTATCTATCTATCTATCTATCTATCTATCTATCTATCTATCTATCTATCTATCTATCTATCTATCTATCTATCTATCTATCCATCTATCCATCTATCTATCCATCTATCTATCTATCTATCTACCTATCTATCTATCTATCTATCTACATGTATCTGTGTGTGTTAAAAGATTAGACGTTTTCTTGTACCAAATACATTAAGATTAAAATGCTAAGGATTTTTAAAAAAATTGCAATGTTTATTGATTTCTGGCAGCAAATATTCTGTTCCATATTTATTAAAAAAAATGTTTTTATAAAATTTCTTTGGGGGGGGGGGGGATTACATGTCTGGAGCTCGTTTAGTTTTCAATTTAAAAACTTCCAAAATACAGCGGTTCTCAACAAGTGAAACCTTTTTATTTTTGTAGGTCTAGCCCCCATAATGGAATATACCGTACTGAACGGTTTCCATTAAATGAACTGAAATTCGTTGCTGGTATGTAGGCGCTGTGCAGTTTGTTGGTGTTGAAATATTTTGTACACACGCTAAGAAGACATGAGTGCTGCACAGGGTACAACTTTAGAACCACTGGTCTATTGTTTCATTGAGTTATGTGTCGTATTAAATATTGAACATTTCAGCCAACCAGATCAAACAACAGAGTTACACGCCAACCCTTCACCCTTCCACACAGACGCGCATGCTCATACACAAAAAAAGCAAGTCTCTCTCTCTCTCTCTCTCTCTCTCTCTCTCTTGCTCTCTCTCTCTTTCACTCTCTCTCTCTCTCACACACTCTCTCTTACTCTCTCTCTCTCTCTTTCACTCTCTTGCTCTCTCTCTCTTTCACTCTCTCTCTCTCTCTCTCTCTCTCTCATTCTCTCTTGCTCTCTCTCTCTCTCTCTCTCTTTCACTCTCTCCTTCACTCTCTCTCTTTCTCTCTCTCTCCCTCTCTCTCTCTCTCTTTCTCTCTCTCTCCACCACACACACTCATGATGAAACACTCAACACCCCCGCCCTTTCAAAAAAATATGATCTGATTGTCATCATCTTTCTTGATTTGTTTTCTGCTTGCATCAGCATTTCACGGAGTTGACCAGTGGTGGCCGGAGCGAGCGAGGGAGAGAGGGAGGGAAGGAGGTTACGTCGGGGTGGAGGGGGTAGGGGTAGGGAAATAGTGGGGAGAAATGGGTGTAAAGCTTTAGTTTGTCACCCGATTTAGCTCTTCACGTAGACAAACATGTTTAAGGTGATAAGTTGCTAAATATTCATACGCCGTGAATATATCGTAACTGTAATCCTCGCGAGATCTCATCCTGTCCAGTAGATAAATGTTTTGCATACGTCTGCTGAAAAAAACCCAGGGTGGGGGGGGGGAGGGAATGGGGGAGGCTGTCTAAAAAGATTGCCATTTGTCAGTTGTTGTTTTCTCTTTTTTTTTGTTTGTTTTTTTCGGGGTGATTTTTTTCTCCTCTATAAGAGGAAAGACTATCTGAATGGCAATGTCCGAATAATATCCTATCATCTCAGAAAGCAATCATATGTTAGTATCAGAGAAAAGATTTCAGCGACAAATTTTCTTGGCCAGTTTTTTCCTCACGTGGTCAGAGGCTTTAAGATAATCTTTCTTAACATAGAGTAATCTCTTCTGGTAAATCTAAGGGGGGGGGGGTGATTAGTGTGTATGGGAGCTTACCGCCAGGTCAGACAGGGTCGCTAATTGCTTTGGCCAGTTGGTCAACAGACCGCCGTTATGATAAGTAGACAAGAGTTTACAAGCTATTAGTATTCTGGCATTGTCTGCACTCTACTGGATACTCATGACGTATGGGACTGTCTGTGGTAAAAGATTACTTTTCTAACGAGCAAGTTATGGTAAAAGATTACTTTTATAACGAGCAAGTTATGGTAAAAGATTACTTTTATAACGAGCAGGCTATGGTAAAAGATTACTTTTATAACGAGCAGGTTATGGTAAAAGATTACTTTTATAACGAGCAAGTTATGGTAAAAGATTACTTTTATAACGAGCAGGCTATGGTAAAAGATTACTTTTATAACGAGCAGGATATGGTAAAAGATTACTTTATAACGAGCAGGCTATGGTAAAAGATTACTTTTATAACGAGCAGGCTATGGTATAAGATTACTTTTATAACGAGCAGGTTATGGTAAAAGATTACTTTATAACGAGCAAGATGTGGTTTATAACGAGCAAGTTGTGGTAAAAGATTACTTTATAACGAGCAGGTTATGGTAAAAGATTACTTTATAACGAGCAGGCTATGGTAAAAGATTACTTTATAACGAGCAAGATGTGGTAAAAGATTACTTTATAACGAGCAGGCTATGGTAAAAGATTACTTTTATAACGAGCAAGTTATGGTAAAAGATTACTTTTATAACGAGCAGGCTATGGTAAAAGATTACTTTTATAACGAGCAGGTTATGGTAAAAGATTACTTTTATAACGAGCAAGTTATGGTAAAAGATTACTTTTATAACGAGCAGGCTATGGTAAAAGATTACTTTATAACGAGCAGGCTATGGTAAAAGATTACTTTTATAACGAGCAGGCTATGGTATAAGATTACTTTTATAACGAGCAGGTTATGGTAAAAGATTACTTTATAACGAGCAAGATGTGGTTTATAACGAGCAAGTTGTGGTAAAAGATTACTTTATAACGAGCAGGTTATGGTAAAAGATTACTTTATAACGAGCAGGCTATGGTAAAAGATTACTTTATAACGAGCAAGATGTGGTAAAAGATTACTTTATAACGAGCAGGCTATGGTAAAAGATTACTTTTATAACGAGCAAATTGTGGTAAAAGATTACTTTATAACGAGCAGGCTATGGTAAAAGATTACTTTATAACGAGCAAGATGTGGTAAAAGATTACTTTATAACTAGCAGGCTATGGTAAAAGATTACTTTTATAACGAGCAGGTTATGGTAAAAGATTACTTTATAACGAGCAAATTGTGGTAAAAGATTACTTTATAACGAGCAGGCTATGGTAAAAGATTACTTTATAACGAGCAAGATGTGGTAAAAGATTACTTTATAACTAGCAGGCTATGGTAAAAGATTACTTTTATAACGAGCAGGTTATGGTAAAAGATTACTTTATAACGAGCAAGATGTGGTAAAAGATTACTTTATAACGAGCAAGTTGTGGGAAAAGATTACTTTATAACGAGCAGGTTATGGTAAAAGATTACTTTATAACGAGCAAGTTGTGGTAAAAGATTACTTTATAACGAGCAAGTTGTGGTAAAAGATTACTTTATAACGAGCAGGTTATGGTATAAGATTACTTTATAACGAGCAGGTTATGGTAAAAGATTACTTTATAACGAGCAGGCTATGGTAAAAGATTACTTTATAACGAGCAGGTTATGGTAAAAGATTACTTTATAACGAGCAAGTTATGGTAAAAGATTACTTGATAACGAGCAAGTTGTGGTAAAAGATTACTTTATAACGAGCAGGTTAAGGTAGAATATTACTTTATAGCGAGCAAGTTATGGTAAAAGATTACTTTATAGCGAGCAAGTTATGGTAAAAGATTACTTTATAACGAGCAGGTTATAGTAAATATTAAAAGCTTATTTTATAAACGTTAACCGTCTTAAACTCATGAATTAGGTTAACTTTACAAGAATTATTACCGATAGTGCAGATTTTGTTATTTCGGTATTAGGATGAATAATTATGAAATAAATATGGAGTTAACATAATCTCATTTGGGATGTATTTTTTTTTTAATTATAGTTTGCCAGATTAATGCGTTTAAAAGAATGTACACAATTTAATGTGATTTATTTAATTAGCAGAAATTTTACTAATGATATATTTATTTTTAATTCTTTTTAAACTTTTTTAAAATATAAATACAATCATCTCCATAATGGAATTCAATTAGCCAATATAAACTCAAGATAAATGAGCTTGTTAGAAACGAGTAGAACTTTGCACTGCATGATTAAGTTAATCGATAAATAAATTTAGTCACAGACAGTGGCGTAGCGAGCTTTACTCGCGCCCGGGGCACAATACCTTTTTAGCGCAACCCACCCCTCCATTCAAAAACCATATAATATTATAGGTAAAATCTACCATTTGGCGCTCCTTTGTGAGTAGCGCTGGGGGCATGATGACCCCTCTTTCCCCCCCCCCCCCCACCATTACGCCACTGGTCAAAGACATGTGCTTATTACGGTGAAATATTTCATTTATATGTTTTTTGAGAGACTACTAAAATGCCTCAATGTATAAAGGGAGGAAACTAAAAGATAAAAATATAAAAAAAAACAATTTGAGAGTTAACGTTAATGTAGAAATAAGACAGTATCATTTGATTGGTCAGATCAGGTTAATCAGAGGAAATGAATGAGACAAGGCGGGAACCATAGAGAACAGTTGTTGCTTTGTGTGTTTGTTTGTTTGTTTTTTATGAGTGCATTTTCTACATCAGCACCGTGGCCAATGATGTAGAGAGTAGTGAGGAGGGGGGAGGGAGGGGGCACCATTGACACCACAGCCTGTGTCTCCCGCGTGGTCCATGTTTAATAAAGTGACAGAGGAAAATGGTGACGCCTGAGATTCACGGGCTCTAAGACAGCAGTATTCACTGAGAGAGTTCAGAGATTCGAACTTATGACCTTTAACATTAAATAAGGCTAGGATGCAGACCTGTGAGAGTATGTATAGACAGAGGCAAACACTGTGGCCCGCGGTCCATGTGTGTCCCATTTGATTCTTCAATCAGCTATTTTTTTTTTTAATATATTGAATCAGCTCATATAAACATTCCCATCAATTTGCTCTAGATCCGGACATTTTCTCTAATTTCTGCTCCTTGCCCGATTCTTATGTCAAATTTATGAACCCTTTGCTGCCCCCGCATTTTAAAACGTTTGCCGACCCCTGAGTTATAAACTATATCTTTATCTAACAAAGAACATGAAAGCAGGTTAAATCTGACAGGGCCCGCCGTTAGCTAATCTCGGGCCCTCACATTTGACAGCAGATTACTATTCCTGTACAGGAAGGGTCCTCTTACGTATGTTTGGGTTGTGCCCACTTTGCGACGGCCTTGTACCTGCAAGGGTCAGTTTTTGGAAGAGACTTTCTGAATTTCCTGTCATAGCCAGAGCGGCTAATGGCCAAGCGCGTGGACCAAATCTTAGAATGATTAGATTTAAACCCACCCCGATCTAATTTAGGTCCATGGTCAAATAACGGATATGAGCATAAATAAAGTTCAGGCTAGTCAGTGGGTTTCTTAGGAGAGTGTTACTGCATACTACCATCACTAACATCAGCCTATCATATACACTTCATTTGATATGAATTCTGCATGTTCCTTTCATTATAAATTTTGTTTCACTAATCTCGCTTCCAGATGGCTTTATTCATGGTTCTATTCGCACAGTAAACTTTGTATGTTACAGAAAATGAAGTAATAATTATTGTTTTTTTTATTTTACTCTTATTTGTGTTTGTACCTTATGAGCTTCGTTCACTGTGGATTGAATGTGTCATATATATGTGTATGTGTGTGTGTGTGTGTGTGTCTGTCTGTCTGTGTGTGTGTGTGTGTCTGTCTGTGTGTGTGTCTGTCTGTCTGTCTATCTGTGCGTGTGTGTGTGTATGTGTGTGTGTGTGTAGGCCTATATTATATAGGTGTATTGTAGATTGTGACCTTGTATTACGAGGTATTAGATAGTTGAATTACATACAGATTTGTGGGGGTTAGAATTGGGACCGACAAACAAATCTTACAAATAAACTAGTGGATTATTATTATTTATTTCGATACACCTTAATGAACACTTTGAATCTAACCAATTCAAATAATTTCTGATGAGCTATATTGGTTCTTCCTATTATCGTTTTTTTTTTAAATCAGATTTGATATTAATGCAATCTATTTTTTAAAATGTTTACATTAAAATTAATAAAAAGGGGGGCGTGTTCAAAGAAACCCATTTCTACACAAATGAATTTAAAAAATAGAATCAATCAAAAACAGAAGAAAACGAAATATATTTTTTTGTCCGAGTGTATTCTACTCTTTATACGATGAACAAATACATTGATTCTTTTCAATAACAGTCATCAGCGACCGCCAGTGACTTCATTAGGGAGGTTGGTGGCACCCGTAGTGGTATCATAAAAAAAATGCCGACCGTGTTCATGTGTTTAAACAAGCAATTAAGCCTGTTCCATTCTGGACACAGGACGTGTTAGCGCATTTTCGTGTTATGTATCAGTACGTTTGTTAGCTTTCAGCAAATATTTGTAAATTTTGGAAATGTTTAGAAATTCAATTGTGTAATGCATATATCTGAAAAAAGATATTAAAAAGACGTTTCTTTATAATTGAAAACAAAATTATTTTCTCTTAAATCTAACTACAAGTGGTTTGTGGTCACTGAAATAGGACTCATAATTGAAACATTCTAAATTGTAGTCATTTAATCGTCCGAAAACTCCGTCAATTGTTGTTTGATAAATTGTTGTTGCCAATCTTGGTGAAAGTAGTTCAATGTTGAAGTACGAGAATTAAGTCATGTTGAATAACTGTTACAAAAATAAATAATGATTACGCCCCTTTGATTAGATTTTATTATTTATATTTAAAATATAAGCAAAACGGTACATAAAAAACTCTTATATTTTGGTCCTGAGAGGTCAAATCGCAAAATGGACTTTTGATGTACACTTGGCAGGCCAAGACCTACACAATGATATATACATCATGGGTCTAGGACTTATGGTTTGCTGAGATATAGGGCGGTCCATTATTAATATAGCTTATATAGTAAAAAACGGTACTTTATAAGGCCCCTTTTACGGCCCTGAGAGGTCAGATCGCGAAATGGAAAAAAGTCATTTCTTGGCAGGCCAAGACATACAAAATGATATATACATCATGGGTCTAGGACTTATGATTGTTAAGATCTAGGGTGATGACATCTAGGGTGATGACGGACGGACGGACAGACAGACAGACAAAACGGGGACAATAGAGCATTTTTTTTCGAAAATGCTCTAAAAAAAAGTAGTGCTGGCATTGAAAGTGACGTAACCCCTTCCCCTCCTTGTTACGCCACTGATGACACTGTTTTCTTTTGGTTAACATTGTATACATTGCTGAATTCAAGTACACAATAACTCATACAGTTGATATTGAAATGAAAGAAGTCAAAGGGAGATTACAGGAATAACAAACTTCAAATGTAGTAAATGAAATGGTTCTAACTGACCAGAACCGTTCTAAGGGAGGGGTGGGAGGAGAACCGTTCTAAGTGAGGGGTGGGAGGGGGACCCAGGAGAACGCTCAACTTTCACTCATATTTGGGGGGAGGGAGGCGAGGGGCTTTAAAAAGTTTATGTCGAGGCCCTGAGAGCATAGAATTTAATATCGATTCGTTCTGGAATAGAGCCATTCAATTGTACGTATGTATAGGCCTATGTATATGATTGGGAAGGGTTTGTTGCCTACTTTGCCTAGCAATAAAAAAAAAAGACTAAGGTTGTATTACGTGTGCAAAGTGTTTATCTCGATATTGTACTTTGAAAAACGCCGTTAGACTCCATTGATTTACCCCCCCCCCAGATTATTTTTTCCCAAAGTGTGGTACTCGTACCCCTGGGGATTGTGCGGGGGTACGGGACGAGTTGTGCGGGGATACGGGACGAGTTGTGCGGGGATACGGGACGAAGCGTGCGGGGATACTCGACGAGTTGTGCGGGGATACGGGACGAAGCGTGCGGGGATACGGGACGAAGCGTGCAGGGATACGGGACGAGTTGTGCGGGGATACGGGACGAGTTGTGCGGGGATACGGGACGAGTTGTGCGGGGATACGGGACGAGTTGTGCGGGGATACGGGACGAGTTGTGCGGGGGTACGGGACGAGTTGTGCGGGGATACGGGACGAGTTGTGCGGGGGTACGGGACGAGTTGTGCGGGGGTACGGGACGAGTTGTGCGGGGTACGGGACGAGTTGTGCGGGGGTACGGGACGAGTTGTGCGGGGATACGGGACGAGTTGTGCGGGGGTACGGGACGAGTTGTGCGGGGATACGGGACGAGTTGTGCGGGGGTACGGGACGAGTTGTGCGGGGATACGGGACGAGTTGTGCGGGGATACGGGACACGTTGTGCGGGGATACGGGACGAGCTGCGCGGGGATACGGGACGAGTTGTGCGGGGATACGGGACGAGTTGTGCGGGGATACGCTCTGCGCCGGGCTGAAAACATTGTGAAAATATGCACGGCCAGGCCCGTAGCCAGGTCAAAGTAAGCAGGGGGGCACCAATACCAAGCAAGGGGGTACTTTCTCATTTTAGTTACTTTTTCTTTATTTTGTCTTCTTTTTCTTCTTTTTAAGAGGGGGGGGCACGACCCCCAGTGCCCCGCCCCCCTTGGCTACGGGGCTGTGCACGGCTAAAGCAAAAACAATGAAATAAGGTTAAATCACGACCGTGAAAACATTACGTGTCATTTTGTTTTTCTAGGGGGTTTCTCAATATTTTTAAATTAAGAAAATCAATACAGTGATGTCGAAAGTTACGGAACCCCTGCCCTAAATTGAAGATTTGTTTTTTCTACTCTGTGAAGTCAATATTCGATAAAAACCCAGATCTGTAGTATGTTGTTACTAGCTGTACCCTGCAAAACCTTTGCATAGAGTTATATCCCCTTAGGCTTGGTCGGTAGGCTAGGTTATTATTTGGTTTCGGGCAGATCCGATTTTTTCATGATTGTATTTTAAACTGGAATACTGTTGTATTAATTCTTTACTTTCGATTTAACGCAGAACCCAAATCGCTTTTATATATTATTAGATTCTCGTGATTTTTTTCTTCTTCTTCATGTTATCTGTCAGTGTGTACGTCACTATTATATATATTATTTTATACCTGGATGTGAACTAACGCCCTGGCGCCCCGGTGAGATATTTCGTTTTTGGCGCCGGCCTTGCTAAAAGACGTTATAACAAGAAATCAAGCCAGTCGTAAGATAACGTGGGATGTAATTTCCCTACCTCCCTCCCCTGTGAAGTTTTGTCCGGGGAATCGTTTGCTTCCAGATATAAAGATATCGCCATCTGCCGGATGGACGGAGATATTGTTTTATTAACTGCGCCATTAACTTATAATCTGACTACAGATGTTGAAATTTGTTCCCGACACGGTCCCTGCCCTAGTTATGTACACTCAGATGACAGATTGGCTTTAATGTAGTTTGTTTTTGTTATTTATAGTTTTTATTTTTATCAGGACGTACAGTGCGATTGTACAACTGCCATGTTTATTTTGAATGTTAAAAGGGGGAAGCGGAAGCTCGAGACATTATGCAAATATAAAAAAACAAGCAATTAAGCCTGTTCCATTCTGGACACAGGACGTGTTAGCACATTTTCGTATTATGTATCAGTACGTATGCTATCTTTCAGTAAATATTTGTAAATTTTGGAAATGTTTACAAATTCAATTGTGTAATGCATATATCTGAAAAAAGATATTAAAAAGACGTTTCTTTATAATTGAAAACAAAATTATTTTCTCTTAAATCTAACTACAAGTGGTTTGTGGTCACTGAAATAGGACTCATAATTGAAACATTCTAAATTGTAGTCATTTAATCGTCCGAAAACTCCGTCAATTGTTGTTTGATAAATTGTTGTTGCCAATCTTGGTGAAAGTAGTTCAATGTTGAAGTACGAGAATTAAATCATGTTGAATAACTGTTACAAAAATAAATAATGATTACGCCCCTTTGATTAGCTTTTATTATTTATATTTAAAATATAAGCAAAACGGTACATAAAAAACTCTTATATTTTGGCCCTGAGAGGTCAAATCGCAAAATGGACTTTTGATGTACACTTGGCAGGCCAAGACCTACACAATGATATATACATCATGGGTCTAGGACTTATGGTTGCTGAGATATAGGGCGGTCCATTATTAATATAGCTTATATAGTAAAAAACGGTACTTTATAAGACACCTTTTACGGCCCTGAGAGGTCAGATCGCGAAATGGAAAAAAGTCATTTCTTGGCAGGCCAAGGCCTACAAAATGATATATACATCATGGGTCTAGGACTTATGATTGTTGAGATCTAGGGTGATGACATCTAGGGTGATGACGGACGGACGGACAGACAGACAGACGAAACGGGGACAATAGAGCATTTTTTTTTCGAAAATGCTCTAAATATGTTCTACAGTCAAACCTAGCGCCCAGGTAAAACATGAACGAAAGATCCAATAGCAGAGTAATATTAATAATTATAGTACATAAGTTTTTTGATGTTTCTAGAAATAATTATTTGTTTTGATATGCAATGATAATAAAAGGGCCATTCACAAGTCATGTGACGCTTTGATTCTTGATCCCCCCCCCTCCACCCCCGTGACGAATTTTTTTTATAATGCTTGTTGCACTTTGCCGCCTCCCCCCCTCCCCCAAGGCTTTACGTAATAAGTGAACGGTCTCAAGGTCAAGAAATCAGGAAAAGAAAATGGCGGTGTATAGTGCAATGGATACTAACTCCAAATATCAGATGACATGTGTGATTAGCCTGTTACTGGAAATCCAATGGCGCAGCGAGCTTAACTTGCGCCCTGGGCCAAAGACCTTTTTAGCCCCCCCCCCCTTTCATTCGAAAACCATATAATATAAAATATTAGACATTCCATTTGGCGCCCCTTTGTGAGTAGCGCCAGGTGCATAATGCCCGCCCCCTTGCTCTCCCCGTACTACGCCACTGCTTGGTAAAGAATTGAATAAGTACAGTATCGAATGCAATTAGGCATACATTACTTTTGTTAATTACTAATTAGTGCTATTGCAAGCAGGGCGCTGCCAGATAATATGCCCCCCACCTCATCTATCACAATGATGCTCCCCTTTTCCCATTTCCCCCAATTTTTCTGCAAAATAAATAAAGTGACAATGTCTTCAAAGTCACGAGGTCCCTGACGATTGTAAACGTACCACCCCTGGAGGCGCCTCTGATGTAGGTGTTGCAGGCCGTCCCAAAAGGGGTGCAACCCAAAACTCATGTCTGGGATCCCATGACCTACAGGATTATGTCGGGAACAGAAATCTGCTATATACTGACTTCCCAAATATGCTGTAAGTGTAATGTTACTCTGTTATCAAGCTTCTGTTAAAAATAATAATAGACATAGAATGAAATAGTCAAAAGTTTTTTGTATGAACTAAAGACACTGAAATAATAATAATAATATATATATATATATATATATATATATATATATATATATATATATATATTAAATAAAGCTCGTATACACAGAGTCGGCTTTAGGTGATTAAGGGTCCTAAAGCAATTTGACATTTTATTCCTAGCATAAGTTTTTTTTTTTCCTCGTTGCAATTTTGACTATGATGACAATACATTGCATAATACATTACATAATACATGCATAATACATTACATAATACATTGCCTCATGTGTAAAAATGTCAACGTCAAACAAAATGTATGCGAACAAACATTACAAGCAAGTGGTGGGGGGGGGAGTAGGGTTTAGTTAAAGTGACAATAAGCCGTCTTTGAATTACAGAGTATAAAAAGTATAAAATCGCCCGCTTGATGGAACCAAGAGGTGCAAAACGCCCTGCGGACAGGAAACCAAAGTCGTGGAGTAGTATGGTGCAAGGAATATATGAGAGTGCAAAGGGCTACAATACGCTCTGGGGACAGGGGAAAATTTTGAGCCCGGGCGGCAAAAGGCCTTAATGCGGCCCTAACAATGGAGGAAACAATGATCGCACAACAACAACAAAACTAACACCAATACACTATTTGTAGTAAATATCTAAAGACAGTAATGGCCAACAGTTTCAATCTGGCTTATAAACCTGTCTTATGTCCAGAGGCGGATTGAACGATGTGTGCATCGGGCGCCTACCATAATCCCCGTCTTCGAAATCCCCTTCCCCCATCAAAGCACCAACTTTACATTCGCGCCATTGTTTCCCTGTGTCTCTTAAAAGAGCCCAAACAAAAGTTTCTGCTTCCGGGCGTCAACAGATATTATTCTGCTTCTGGTAACGCCCACTGTCCTAGTTTGTTGTTAATGTAAAAAAAAAACATATGCTACCAACTTACAAAACATTATAAGTATGTAAACAAAACATTGTACAACAGTTTAATTATACTGAATCACTTTAAAAATAAGTTGTGTCTGTTGATGCATGTACTATAAATGGGGAGAAAAAAAGCTCAATAAGATGATACTAGCTTACTATATACTTAATAATATGTAAACACGACTTGGTCCAGAAATTACAGTTAGGGGAAACCCCTAGCCTAGCCCACACAATAAACAAGAGTCGCGTCCTCTGGTGTATGACTTGTGTACAATGAAGTCAATGAAGATACTGCCAGCTATATTTTAAAAATATGTAAACTAAGCTTTAGACTAACGGTTCACTGCCACCTTGACATATCTAAGAGGTCGCGAGCCAGCTTCAGTTCGAGAAAAGACCCAAGGTAGCGGTTTCAATAAGGGGAAACAACTTGCCCGCACAGTAAATAAGAGTCATGCCTACTTGTCAAAGCGAATTATTTGTGCTAAAAATGTAAAAAAAAACATTGATTTATGGTCTCATTCGTGTAGATCTCGTGGATTGTGTCTTTTGGTTGATGACATGTGTGTCGTCAGAGACGGATTTTACGGCGGGGAAACAGGGGGCGCTCTGGGCCCCAACTTCTGAAAGGTCCTGCGTTTCTTTTTTGTTTTGTTTCAAATGACAGAAGGCTTGGTTTCCATATGTGAGATTTATAACACAAGTTTTCAATCGTCGATAAAACATAAAAGCAAGATTTGTCTAGTTTACGTTTATGATTGTCACTCTTACTTTGGCCAGATATGTTATAACATTATCATCTTTTAATGTATAAGTGTTAACGTCTGTATACATGTATGTCTGTCTTTTCCCATTAAAATTTCTTTACGGCTTGTAGATTTTTTTAAAAAATGTTGACTATATAATAAAACATTTTTTTTTAATTAGCACAAAAAAAATCACTTTATAAAATTATAGTCAAAGAGAGGTAACCGTGGAGTTATCTTTTTAAGTTTTTTTCCTTTTGCAGTTACCCTAATCTCCAACCCAAATGTTTGCAAACAACGCATGAAACCAGCAATCGTTACAAAAAAATAAAGGGAAATGCTCCTCGTAGATTTTTTTTTCAGGATTAGGGTTAGGGTTAGGGATAGGAATAGGGTTAGGGATAGGATTAGGGATAGGGTTAGGGTGTGGAGCAATATTTACTGCATTTATAACTTTACATCATAAGAGTTCCTCAAAGTTTTGCTTGACGTACGAGGTAAAAAAAAATACATCGTACGTCTTTGACGTACGAGGAGCCAGTGCGT
>JAGDYQ010000164.1:2167576-2172576 GCA_021962125.1 Bulinus truncatus
ATATATAGTATGTTAATATAGTAACATACTTGTTAACGCTATATGATATTACTGTACATGGCTGTGTCTGTACAAGTATCTGTCTCCGTTGTTGTGTGAAGTCCCTGTAACGATGAGATGGAATCTCTTAGATCCTATAAGCCACTAATGGGACGGTTTTTATGGTGCCCTTCTTTCATCCCCACCATAGCCGATAGTGCAATGGCCATGGAGGCACCACGGGAGATAAATCGGGAACTTGAGCCAAGACCTGAAAAATTTCCTTGGTCCTCACCGGTGATCGAACCAGGTACCTACAGGTCGACAGTCGTGCGCTTTACTGCTATCAGTTATCAGTATCTGTTTCAGTAACTGAATCGAATGTGTATCACTACTTATAGCAGTACCTGTATCTGTCACGGTATCATTATACAATACAATATCTATATACAATAAAGTATATGTGACATTCTACGTGTATGTCACATGATGTGCACAGTGTCTGTATCTGAGTACCAGTATCTGCGTCACCATCCACATCGTGTCACTCTAACCCACTTGCCATCACAACGAGCCAATCAAACAGGAACACACACACAATTGCTCACAGATATATATATATATATACATATATATGTATGTATAAAGCTAACAAAATATTTAAAGTACATAGGAACTTCCCCGCATAGCGTGTCTCGCTGCCCGACAATTGAAAACACATTGGGACAGAGGTGGAGAATAGAAGAACATGAGAAAAAAAACTGCGTGGAATTTTAATTGCCAATACGTGAGTTCAATAAATAGTTTTTGGAAATATGGATGACTACATAAGAAAATCGTCTGGTTATTTTATTTTTTCAGCCCGAGGGGGAGGGGATGTTGGGTGGGGGGGCTTAAAAAAAACGCTGATAGAATGTTATGATGGCCGGATAGAGTGGCATAGAATGTTATGATGGCCGGATAGAGGAGAGTCTGTGAGCATGATTGGGGGGGGGACTGGTGCAGGTTTGAAACTGGAGACACTGCCCCCTCCCTCTCCGTGTCCCAGGATGCTCTTGCTGCTGGATTTAATCGTATTTTAGAACAGAGTTGATCAAACTTCAGTCTCTATACAGACAACATTGAGAAGTGACTTTGGCAAGAAATGGCACCAAAAAAAATGAGACTAGTTTTACAGAAAACTGTTTTAGAGTTAGACAGATAGATAGATGTTATATAGAAAGATAGATAATGGATGGATGGATAGATAGATGGATGAATATGTATATACATATATATATATATATATATATATATAGACAGATAGATAGATAGATACATAGATAGATAGATGTTAGATAGATAGATACGTAGATAGATAAATAATGGATGGATGGATCGATTATGGATGGATGGATAGATAGATAATAGATAGATAGATAGATAGATATTAAATAGATAGATAGATAGATAGATAGATAGATAGATAGATAGATAGATAGATAGATAGATAGATAGATAGATAGATAGATAGATAGATAGATAGATAGATAGATAGATGTTAGATAGACTGATAGAAAGATAGATAATGGATGGTTGGATCAATGATGGATGGATGGATGGATGGATAGATAGATAGATAGATAGATAGATAGATAGATAGATAGATAGATAGATACATAGATACATAGATATATAGATACATAGATACATAGATAAATAGATACACAGATAATGGATGGATCGATGATGGATAGATGGATGGATGGGTAGACAGATATATAGATAGATAGATAGATGGATAGATAGATAGATAGATAACCGTGAATAGATAGATAGATAGATAGATAACCGTAAAAACGGTTGTATTCCATCTTTGATTTTCTCTGTTGATTATTTTAGACAAGCCAATAATAACAAGTCGACGCTAATCTTCTCTCTCTCTCTATCTCTCTCTCTCTCTCTCTCTCTCTCTCTCTCTCCGCGCTGCTTCAAAATAAATTACAAAACTAATTGCGTCATGAAACATTACGTGAAACGAAAACATTTCTCAATGCCCCATGACCCATGAACCCTCGCCATATTTAAATTATCATACACATTCATCACACAACCATATGTTAAATATCAGACACATTCATCACACAACCATATGTTAAATATCAGACACATTCATCACACAACCATATGTTAAATATCAGACACATTCATCACACACAACCATATGTTAAATATCATACACATTCATCACACAACCATATGTTAAATATCAGACACATTCATCACACACATACATATGTTAAATATCATACACATTCATCACACAACCATATGTTAAATATCAGACACATTCTTCACACACATATATATGTTAAATATCAGACACATTCATCACACACATATATATGTTAAATATCATACACATTCAACAGACATCCATAAGCAATATTATCTCACAGTATCCTCCCGATTTCGTCCAGTGTCCAGTCACAAAAACTCTCCAACTCGTCAAGGCCAGACTACGTCAGCTACGTCCCTTGTTACAGAACGGGGGGGGGGTGCGATTCCTGCTCTCCGCTTATGTTTCCAAACAAACCATTTCCTTTATATCAACAGCATCCAATATTGACAATATCCACAAGTAAAGCTGCCATCGCTCTGAATGCCTTGAGAAAATTAGATGCTTTTAACTTGGTTCATTTCATTACAGCAAATTTTCTTTTCATTGGTTCGGCCTGTGCACAAATCCCCCAATCAGATTTTTTTTTATTACGTATCATTTAAAATGGGCGGAAAAAAAGTTTCGCATTTAAGCTCTGACTCTTATTTTTTTTTAGTTTCGTTTAAATAATGAATTCGTTCAATAAATAAAAAAAAAATTCACAGACGCGTATTGAATTGTTTCCCCTTTACAATAGACTTATAAATTCATTATTTCTCTTTTTTTTTTGTACAGTCAGTCCTATAGGGGAGTCATTTAATTTACACTCTTTATACGATTCACTGTTTATTTATAGATCACAAACTTAGATGTGTATAGTCACAGTATAGATGTACATACAACAAAGAACCTGTCGCAGTTATTTGGTGATCAATACAAGATTCTCGAATTATTTTTTTAATGAGATCGAACTTGTCTAAATTCAGAAGATTATTGTCGGCGCGTGCCCGGGGCCCCACTCTGTGAGGGGGGCCCCACAAATTCCTTCTTTATGACTAATTTTTGTCGTTTGTTTTCTATTTTATTTTACGATCCACAACTTTTTATTCTGCGCCCGGGCCTCAACCGACCTTTATATATATGTATTTAAACATTTAAACACGTGACTGGTCAGTAGTGGGCACGAGACTGGAAGATAACTGGTAGAACGTGAATAAATAGATAAATCACTCAATGGGATGCCCCACATCTCACTGACTACAGATTTAACCATTTAAAATTCTTAATTAGACAAAGATATGGTGTTTGACTATTAATTTAAACTGATTCCTTCTATTATTATATAATTCATTCATTTAAAAAAAATATGAGCTATAAGACCTTAAATGTTTGACAACAATATACATTTATATGTAGAAATGGAAAATGTTCTTAAATCAACAAATTACTAGTAAAGTTTTGTACTTACTTATATAAGCATTCAAAAAAATATAAATGTATATACTTGATGAAAGAGGCAATTATTACAATTTTGGCGACCACATTATATATATATATTGAGAGAGAGAGAGAGAGAGAGAGAGAGAGAGAGAGGTGAATGTAGGGAGAGACAGACATACAGACAGATACACAGACAGAGAGATAGACAGAAAGACAGACAGACAGACAGACAGACAGATAGATAGATAGATAGATAGATAGATAGATAGATAGATAGATAGATAGATAGATAGATAGATAGATAGATAGATAGATAGATAGATAGATAGATAGATAGATAGATAGATAGATAGATAGATAGAAAAATAGATAGATAGATAGAAAAATAGATAGATAGATAGATAGATAGATAGATAAATTCTATAACATGTAAAAACTGTTTTGATATGTGATTATAAATTTTCATTAATGAAATCATGCAAACTATATAAAAATCTCTATTTTTAAATTTTCAAACTCCATGAAATATAAATGACTTCCACACAGTCGCGATAACTTCGTCTCGTGTATTGACCAACCGGATAATGAAAACGAAAAGGCAAATAATTTATTTATAAATTTTTTGTTCAAATGCCAGAATATCGTAAGAAAGTATTCCAGATTTAATCACAGTGAATGGAGATGTATGTCAACAATCCGCTGTCTGAGACAGACGCAGAACCAAACAAATGGGGTAGGGGTGTGTGTGGGGGGTTGGGGGGGACAAGAAAAGAACCAGTGTCCTACTAATTGGAATATTTTAGTAAAGCCTAACTATAGAACTAATTACAGAACTGCAGAACTAATTACAGAACTACAGAACTAATTACCGACTCGTTAAGAGGATCCGGTCAACCGTGAAAAAAAAAAATAATAAAAAGATTAGGTTCTGGAGACCAACAGCATAATCAACAAACATAAACAAACAAAACTGAGAGTGGTTGTCATAGCAACAGGGGGTAAAAACAAGTATTATTGCAAGTTTTCAGCGAGAGGGGGGAAAAAAAGAAACTAGAGCTTTGGTTGGTTGACTTTTTGTTTTTTTAATTTACTCAGAAGATACGCGACGGGAAAGTGGGAGGGGGGGGGGGGTTGGTGGCCCGGGGGGGGGGTATTATGCTGGGAGCGGCCACGGAATGTGTGGGGGAAATGGGGTAGTGTATACAACTCAGGACAATGACAAAGAACAATTGAGACTGACTTGTATAAGCTGCATTTACTGTATTAATTGTTGTTGTCAATAAATGACACGTCGAGAAAAGAAGTTTTGCAATTAGTGCGGAGAGTCGTGCGTGTGGGGCGGGGTCGTGGAGAAGGGGCCGGGAGGGGGGCTCATGTTCGCTGCGATCAACTTTAGGGCAGTCGGTCCGGTTCGTCTAGCCAGCTTAAGGATGGTCCCTTT
>JAGDYQ010000164.1:2175076-2215076 GCA_021962125.1 Bulinus truncatus
TGTTTGTGAGGAAGGAGGGGGTGGTGCGGGGGTAGTGATGGGAGGAGCCGGGCGGATCTATGCCTACGGCCACAGCGGTCTCATGATGGTGCTAACCGAATACAGGTGTTGAAGCTCACGAAGTCAATAATAGAATCTTGTCTGGGGAATTTGTATTTCCGATTCACGGCCGGCGGATATATGGCGGCAAACTCTGAATGATTATCTGACGAGGAACATGAGGGAAAGGTGATGGGGAGGGAGGGGGGGAGATCGAGGGTTCTTAAGGAAAGGGAGAGGGGGGAATGGGTGGGGGAGAGAATACTTTTAAAATGCGCATATAGACGAAAATGATTAAGGCCTTACTTTAAAAATGAAAAAAAAAAATAGAACAGAAATGAAAGAACGATAAAAATGTTAATCCAGTAAAGTGACGTCATCAGAGTGAATGAAATGACGCCATCAATTCGAGCGGTGAAGCCTCTAAACCCATGCAAGTCGTGTCAGTCGACTTTGACGTCAAAACACCCTTTTTTTAGAGCATTTTCGAAAAAAAATGCTCTATTGTCCCCGTTTTGTCTGTCTGTCTGTCTGTCATCACCCTAGATCTCAACAACCATAAGTCCTAGACCCATGATGTATATATCATTTTGTAGGTCCTGGCCTGCCATGTGTGCAGCAAAAGTTCATTTCGCGATCTGACCTCTGAGGGCCGTAAAAGGGGGCTTATAAAGTACCGTTTTTTTACTATATAAGCTATATTAACAAAGGAGCGCCCTATATCTTAGCAACCATAAGTCCTAGACCCATGATGTATATATCATTTTGTATGTCTTGGCCTGCCCTGTGTACATCAAAAGTTCATTTCGCAATAGGACCTCTGAGGGCCGGGCTTCAGGGCTCCGAAGGGGCTTATATATTATATATATAGCCCCATTCTACACCTTGTACGTTCAGTAACCCATTCATTTGGTGCGAAATACTGCAGCACGTAGTTTCACCAAGATTTATTAAGAACTCATCAAATGAAATAGTAAGCTTGTGTTCTGAGTTTAATTGAAAGATTCAGAGCTATGCAACAATTGACGGAGTTTTCGGACGATTAAATGACTACAATTTCGAATGTTTTCAATTATGAGTCCTATTTCAGTAACCACAACCACTTGTAATTAGATTTAAGAGAAAATAATTTTTTTTCAGATATAAAGAAACGTCTTTATAATATTTTTTTTACAGATATATGCATTACTTAATTGAATTTATAAACATTTCCAAAATTTACAAATATTTACTGAAAGCTAACAAACGTACTGATACATAACATGAAAATGCGCTAACACGTCCTGTGTTCAGAATGGAACAGGCTTAATTGCTTGTTTTTAAATGTATCTCGAGTCAGGCGATGCCAACACTTGTCTATGTATTGTTTCTTTCGTTATTATTTCAATTTGAATGTGTGCCAGTTGGCACATTTAGTCAAGTCTGACAAGTTTTAAATCTCAAAGATTTTTTCTGCCCTCAACACATTTTTATATCGGCCACTTTAGTTCGTGTTGTTTTTCGAGTATCAGACGTTATCTTATTTCTGAGCCATCAGTTCTGAGGCTTGTCGAGTGAAAAGGACATATCTGTCTCTTGGGCATGTCAGCGTTTGTATATTTATATTTAGCTACGCGCATTTACACTTATGTCTGTCTGTATATGTGCTCAGGGGTGAGTTTAGAGGCGGGTACGCGCGTGGAACCCCGACTTATGTGGTGGGCCCAAGAAAGCTCAAATTTATAAGGAATGTGTACCCTATATGATTGCGGTCTAATGATTTTTAGGGGCAAAGAAGAGTATTATGCGCCCCGGGAATCAGAGGACCGTAGTCCGGCACTGTGTGCGAAGTACATTATTCACTATATCATGTTATCCACTTTTTTAGTTTCAAGTACTTAATAAAAAAACTGTGATCTAGATTTATACTTTATAAAACATTCAGTATTGTTATAATAATTGCATAATTTCCACCCACCACCGCCACCAAACCTTTTAACCTCCATACCACCTACTCTACAAAAAAATAATAATTCATTCCAACCAACTGTTCCTATTTATGACCTACATACATTAACTCTTTCTAAACCATCAACTCGGTGATTACCATTTTGAAGCGTCGTATAATTCAAGGGCACGGCACCACTCCTTGACTTTATATTTCTTACGATTACCGCCCATGTAAATGACCCCTTCCCGTAACGCAACTCTTCTCCTCCTTACCTACCACCCCCCTTTTTTTATTTTTTGTTTTATTTTTTGTTCTTTATGACAATAAAATATTTCAGAAATGAAGAATATTGGAATATTGTAATGAATGCCCGTCAAACTAATTCGATCAAGAAACGGTTTCTGCTAGGCTGGAGGGAAACAGGAAGCAACTGTGTGTAAAAAAAGGCTGGGATAGATATATGTTTGAGGGTCAAAGGTGAAGAGTCACGACGCAGCTTTTGGGGGTTGAGGGAGGGGAGGGGTCCTTCGGCTTGCTGTCTCCCGTTTCATTGTCCGGCCGGGGGTAAAGAAGAGGGGAAACAAGGAAAAAAATATGTATGAATTGAACTTGAATTAATTTTGTATATGCCAGAAGAAGCTTGAAGGACATTCGATGGAACCCAACCCCCTCCTGAATAGACGGCCGTGAGCTGGGAAAATCAATTTGAAAAATGACGTTGTAGAAATTAGTGGAGTATTCATGGACATAATAATTGTAATTAAAACTCTGGTAGGAAGGGCATCGCAGCGATTCGCAAAGTCTTATATATATATATATATATATATATATATATATATATATATATATATATACACTTATAGAGAGAGATATAGTAGGTATATATTAGATAGGCAGTCAGAAAGTCAGACAGACAGACAGATAGAAATACTGACACACATACAGTCGGACAGATAGATAGATAGATAGATAGATAGATAGATAGATAGATAGATAGATAGATAGATAGATAGATAGATAGATAGATAGATAGATAGATAGATAGATAGATAGATAGATAGATAGATAGATAGATAGATAGATAGATAGATAGATAGATAGATAGATAGATAGATAGATAGATAGATAGATAGATAGACACAAATATGTTTCGTTATTCTGGTTATGGCGCTACTAGAAAATGGTATCTCCACATGCGAAATTGTCACCTCTCGTGAGTCTGAGATGCTCTAGGGCTACCGCCAGCTTATTTTGGGCCCCTGTCATTCCTTACCAAATGGGGCCCCTCTGACTCTACACCCCCACCGCAATCGTTAAGCCATTTAATTTTCCCTGACGAGTCTCCTAAAGAAAACAAAGCCGCCCCCCCTTCCCGTTACATGTGTCCGTGAGCCCCCCCCCCTCCTGCGGAAATCCAAAATCTTCTCGAGGCAGGAAAAGATCTACCACGCTCGTCTTTATTTTAATTGTAACAGAACATTTCATAATTTTAATCAGTGGTTCTAAAAGTGGGCTTTATTGTACCCCACCAAGGGTGCCGGGGCGATTAAGGGAGCGGTGCAAGACTCCTCGGGCTAAATAGGGGAAGGAGGCTAATTAAGACGGAATAAACAAAATTAAAACCTTACAGAAGAAGTAATGAAATGGATCAAGGAGTAGAACTCCGGGTTGTTTTTAATTCTTTAATAGAACCCTTCCCCCTCCCTCCCAGTCCCCTCCCCCCCCCCAGCACCCACCTATGATTTCAACCTATTCAGCACGTATGAGTAAATGTTTGGCGAATCTTATTATTTTATCGACTTCCACATTTCTTGTTTCATCGGACATATGCTACCAGTGTGTCTTCAACTTTATGACATAAGTTCATATATACAAGCACACACACACACACACACACACACAAGCATAAAAATACACACACACACACACACAGATATACATAAATAAATACAAGAACACAAACGAAAGGGAACATGGACATACACATAAAGGTAAACATATACATATACAGGCAGACATACACATACACATAAAGGTAACGCAGTGACTACGGTAACATCAAGATGGAGTTCGTATTTTTTTTCCGGGTTACATCAATAGATATTGCTCCACACCCAAACCCTATCCCTAATCCTATCTCTAACCCTACCCCTATCTCTAACCCTACCCCTACCCTATCCCTAACCCTATTCTTAACCCTATCCCTAACCCTACCCCTAACCCTAACCCTACCCCTAACCCTAACCCTATTCTTAACCCTATCCCTAACCCTACCCCTAACCCTAACCCTAATCCTAACCCTTTTCCTAACCCTAATATAACTGCCGGTACCCGAAAAAAAATGAGTACTCCCGCTAACCCTAATATAATGGCACTTGATGTTATCGTAGCCACTTCGTAAAGGTAAATAGGGTCATTATAGTAATGCACACACACATGCACACAATAGTCGATAAACACAATAGCCGATAAACATAATAGTCGATAAACACAATATTCGATAAACACAATAGTCGATAAACACAATATTTGATAAACACAATAGTCGATAAACACAATAGCCGATAAACACAATATTCGATAAACACAATATTCGATAAACACAATAGTCGATAAACACAATAGTCGATAAACACAATATTCGATAAACACAATATTCGATAAACACAATAGTCGATAAACACAATAGTCGATAAACACAATTGCGCAAAGCAAAATTTGAGAATCATTGGTTTAAATGTTGCTGACGTCCTTGTCTTCTGCTGTTGTAATTTCTTTCCATTCTTTTTTTTTTTCTTTTTGGGCCAAAAATTGACTACCAAATTAAAAAAAAAAACAAAGAAAATTAAATGAAACGAAAAGACAGAAACTAACTTTATCAGATTAAAAAACAGAATAATTTTTTTTTTTTAAATTACAGTTAATTAAATATGGGATAGTGCTAGAAGGTGAATATTCAAAAAATAAAAACCAGGCCAGCTGTAATATCTTGTTCGTGAAATTTATTTGATTATATATTTACAAACAAACAGAAACTAGTCACTACTGGTACTGTATGTGTAGATCTTCGGTGTCAATGCTATTTTTAAAAAAAATGGCATGTTGCAACGTTCTAGAACAGTGCTTCTCAAACTTTTTGAAGTCACGGCCCCCTTTGGAACGCCAATCAATATGTCGCGGCCCCCCTATTTTTTTTTTTGGTTTAGATTGCCTAAATTTATAATTTTTCGAAATTCCACGGCCCCCCTCCGGACAGTCCACGGCCCCCTAGGGAGCCGCGGCCCACCACTTTGAGAAGCACTGTTCTAGAAAACTGAAAAAAAATTTGTATAGAATGAAAGGGGTGCTGAGATGAAATTAAAAGAAGGCAAACCTAACGTGTGACTTGAAGATAGACACGAAGTGTGAGTTGAAGATAGACACAAAGTGTGAGTTGAAGATAGATACCATAGACACAAAGTGTGACTTGAAGATAGACACGAAGTGTGAGTTGAAGATAGACACAAAGTATGACACCTGAGAGATGTGATGAATATTTGAAATGGATGAAATGAACGGATAGATTGTGAGATATAGTAACATAAACAGCAGACTGGCATCCATACATATAGATAGATAGATAGATAGATAGATAGATAGATAGATAGATAGATAGATAGATAGATAGATAGATAGATAGATAGATAGATAGATAGATAGATAGATAGATAGATAGATAGATAGATAGATAGATAGATAGATAATGAGGTGGTCTAAATAACAGAAGACTTCCTCTTCTAATACTTATCACTCTATCAACAGAGAGAGAGAGAGAGAGAGAGGGAAGGGGCAGTGAGCTAGAGTGAGAGTGATCTTCCCAATAAACACATTAAAATATCTGTCCCCATCACATGAAAACAACTCAGTCCAGATAGACAGAGAAGCACAAAAATAACGGACTAGCGTACATCATTGAAAGGGAATGGGGGGGGGGGGGGAGGAAGGAAGAACTAATATTATAAAACTGAGATAGAAAAAAAAAAAGGAAAGAAACCTTCAGTCTATCGACCGTAGAATTTCCAGCCTATTAGAACATCAGAGGCCATGATAGGACATACAGACTCATAAGAAAGATTGAGAAATCATGTATAAGATAAGAGGGTAGAGGAGTGAGGGGATGGGAAGGGGTGGGGAACGGGAGAGCGCATCAGTTCCATTGGTGGGGCGAACAGAAAGTGAATATTTGTTTTCATAGTCCGTGTGTCTATAAAGGCATGGTGGTGGTGGCGGGTGGGTGGAGGGGGGGGGGAGGGGCGAGTGTCCAGTGGACAAATGTAAAAAAGTATGACCAACGGAAAGGGGGAAGATTAGAGAAATATATTCCGGAAAGAAAATTTTGTATAACACATTTGAGATATTTGCAAAATAAAGTTTTTATCTCGACATGTAGAAGATTAAGGACCTGATCAATTTAATATAGGATCAGTGGCGTAGCTAAATATGGGCCGGGGGGGGGGGAGGGAGGAGTTGTCCGCCGAGGAAGGCACTAATTTTTCCCATCCGCAGGGGCGACATTTATACCCGTTTAGTTTTTTTATACTAGTAAGGGGTGTTTCTTTTTTAAATCAGCCCTGTGTACACCAATAGTATAGTATAGAATACCATACGGTATACACCAATGGTATATTATAGAATACCATACGGTATATACCAATAGTATATTATAGAATACCATACGGTATACACCAATAGTATATTATAGAATGCCATACGGTGTACACCAATAGTATAGTATAGAATGCCATACGGTATACGCCAATAGTATATTATAGAATACCATACGGTATACACCAATAGTATAGTATAGAATGCCATACGTTATACGCCAATAGTATATTATAGAATGCCATACGGTATACATCAATAGTATATTATAGAATACCATACGGTATACACCAATAATATAGTATAGAATACCATACGCTATACACCAATAGTATATTATAGAATGCCATACGGTATACACCAATAGTATATTATAGAATGCCATACGGTGTACACCAATAGTATATTATAGAATGCCATACGTTGTACACCAATAGTATATTATAAAATACCATACACTATACACTAATAGTATAGTGTTGGGTGTTATGCCTGTTAGTAAAGCAACAAATAATTAATTAAAAGTATTAAAATGGAACTTTCAGCCAAAAAAAAAAACAGGATGTGTTCCATTGACAAATGACCTTTGATTCTAGTCTAGTTTGACTTCCTGGTCAATTCTATTGACAACTGGATATTTCATCATGATATCATAGACAAAATGTGGTGTGATGAAAGGGTACTGAGCCTTATTATGTAAAAGTGGTCTCACACCGAACCACAAATTGCATTGAAACTATATAGTGAGGCTCTGTTATTATAGTTCAGGCTCGTCCCAGCACCACACAGATTCAGAGATGGGATTCAGGCTCGTCCCAGCACCACACAGATTCAGAGATGGGATTCAGGCTCGTCCCAGCACCACACAGATTCAGAGATGGGATTCAGGCTCGTCCCAGCACCACACACACTCAGAGATGGGTTTTGCTGGATAGAATATATTTCAGATCAGTTATACATTTCTCATAGACAAATCAGTTGTACTTATACATTGTTACTTAAGTTGCGGTTGACTTAAAAGGTCATCTGTTGATCGGAATGTGTGACTTAAAATCAATATTATAAACGTAGACATGTTTTATTTAATTGGCTTTTTTTCCATCCAAAGGATGTTAGATTATATATAAATATATATATATATATATATATATATATATATATATATATATATATATTAGGGTGGGGCAAAAACTGACAAATTTTGGAGTTAAGGTCTCAGACAAACAAAAATCAGTGACCCATATGAAAGTAAAAGCGTAGACAAAAACAGTTTTATTTTCTGTATAACCGTTTTCTAGCAACTCTGTCTTTAAAAAAAACGCAATTAAATGTGTTCTGAAAATATAACGCTGCTGAACAGAGTGAATTATTAACAATGTTAATGGTTCTTCAAATCAAACACAACATATTCAACAACAACAATCTCTAGTAAAATAAAAAAAAACAAAGTTATTTGCAACAGTACGGCATTTCAAATGTGAAATTAGTGCAGAAAGTCTGCCTTTGTTTCTGTTGTTGACACGTCCGATCTTGATTTCTTTCTTTGAATAATAGCACCATGGCGTCTATCATGTCCGTATACTTTGCCACAAACTGCTGTGACATCCTTGATGTTTCTTTCAACATCTTGCGAATGGCATGGAAAGTGAGATAGAATCACCTGGCCGAAACTTGCAATATCTTAGGCAGTGATGTCCTGCAGCAGTGGAGGTGAATCAAACTCGACCAGTTCCCAGTTAACCATGCTAATGTACGACTCAGCTGAAAAGTTTATTTTAATTCTGTTCTTGTCAAAACAACGAATCTTACACGTGTCACTTGAGTGAGTACTTCGAGCCAGCAACACTTTTTCGTATGCAAATTTTCTAATGTTTTCGTCTTTGTCGCCAACAGCCGCCAACAAGATATTTTCTGGATGTCAAAAGTAGCTGTTGTTTTGAAGCAATGGAGCCATGACAGCCTGATCATTTGTGTCAAGTTTTTGGTACAGTGAAATCATGAAGAAGGAGTTCTTGGCTCCATCCTGGTAGCTTGGATGAGATTTGATGCAAAACCATGATGGAGCATAATAATTTAGTATGAATTTCACAATTCGGAGGCATACAACCTGAGTATTCAGTTAGCTTTAGTTAACCATCTGGCATGACTGATTGTCCCAGGTTGGGCAGTCTCTAGCTTTGAGATGTAACTCTGACCAGCGCTGCAACCACTTTGAATAAGCAGACACATTTTCAGTAAATACTGCTGATCTGTACTTAGATCTTTCATCACCTCGTCTTCAACCTCAACAACAGAACCTGAAACTGGAGAAAATTCGATGATTAATTTCTGCTGGAAATCAAATTCCAGCATGCTTGCTATATGTCCTTCTGAAGTATTTAGACCAGTGGTCTTCCCATCAATGACTTCTATTAGCTTCCATAAAGGCAATTCGTTGGCATGCAGTAAACAAACCAACCACTGAAGTGGCCTTCGTAGCTGAAGTTCAAGTTGTCAGATTACACCATTATGTTTATCAGTATTTATTGGTGTTCCATCACAAACAACTGCTTGTAAAGTTAGTTCCGACTTGCTGCTTGTAACCACTGACATAATTTCTCTGGAAATGTCCTTGGACTTTCCTGATGCTGGAACAACATGTTCAACATAGCTGCGAGTAGGAAATGATACTAAGACGTAGTGCTCTTCTTTGACTTTGCGACGAGTAGACCCAGTATGCTTAACAAACAATTCCTTCACTTTCTTCTTTGTGATCCTGAACTGACTTCTTCCTCCAAGCATCTCTTTGACGGCGCAGCTTGCCGGGATGCAAAGCATTTTCAGGTTTTCTTGGATATAAATGATTTAATTTAATTAACTTTTGATGGATTCTTTACGGGAAAGTTTGTATATTTAATTTGAACATTCGTCTTTTATATTTTTTCATTAATTTTACCGTCATTGGAAATTTTTTTACTGGGGCCTAGAACCGGCACATTTTAATACCCACAAATATTTATAGTAAAAATAAAATAAAAATTCAAAAAGCTTACATAATAATAGTAATGTAAAAAGTTATCATTTAGCTGTACAATAAATATGATAACTATTCTAGATGTATTTCGTTAATATTAGTTGGCACTTTAGGGGTTAATATTCATATAATGTACTATACGAACTGTATTTTTCAAAGTTGCGACCCCTAGACATGAAAATAACATATGAACATGAATAGTTAAATTGATCACTAGATGAGGGAGCATCTATTTATAATTGTCTGACAGAGACAACAGCAGTTTGCCCCACCCTAATATATATATATATATATATATATATATATATATATATATATATATATATATATATATATATATATATATATATATATATATATATATATATATACATAGATTAGTTTTCATAGGCGAGACCTCGAAGCTGACATTAAGTTAGGGTTCAGCTTGAAGCGACTAGAGAGGATGGCTCAGGAGGACAGAAGTCTGTGGAGAACTGTTGTTTGTGGTCCATACTAGAGAACTGTTGTTTGTGGTCCATACTAGAGAACTGTTGTTTGTGGTCCATACTAGAGAATTGTTGTTTGTGGTCCATACTAGAGAACTGTTGTTTGTGGTCCATACTAGAGAACTGTTGTTGTGGTCCATACTAGAGAACTTTTGTGGTCCATAATAGAGGCCTGTTGTTTGTGGTCCATACTAGAGAACTGTTGTTTGTGGTCCATACTAGAGAACTATTGTTGTGGTCCATACTAGAGAACTGTTGTTGTGGTCCATACTAGAGAACTTTTGTTAGTTGTCCATACTATAAAATTGTTCTTAGTGGCCAAAACCTCAATAGAAGTCGCTGGAGGACTGTTGTTGGTAGCACATACTCTGATAATAGTGACGCGTGTTAGTAAGTAAGTAATTAAGTAAAGTAAGTACGTTAGTAATAAATTTGGTGTCTTTATGTTGCACACTGTCTATGTGTGAGTCCTCTCATAGATGTCCACTTACTTTTTGTTTTATTGTCAGAGCTGTACGCAGACTACTATGGCACTTTAGTCATCAAAGTCCATTAAGTCATTAGACTTTCCTCCACAGTCAACAAGATACGGGTCTTTCAAGAAAGTCACATGACCTGACGTCATCAATTACAACGCTCACCAGACTTTCCCCTCATTCATTATTTATTACGGCTTGATTTATCTGGAGTTTTTTTTTTTGCATTCTTCAGCACGACCTCACCCCCACCCCCGACACCCTACCCCAAACACCCCCTCCTCCACACACACACCACCCCCTTTAAAAAAATCGAAATGAGTTTATCTTTATCTATTTTCTATTGCTCACACCTTTAGCTCGACGCTAAGTGCTGTGAATGATTTGTTTTATATTCTGGAACATTTTCAAAGGGTGGGGGGGGAGAGGGGGCGAAGGGGGAATACTTGTCCTCGGTCACCTTCACCTGCCGCCCCCGCCCCTCCACCACACCCCCCCACCCTCCCATGCCATCTCACCCAGCCTGATCTAACTGCAGGATGTATGTGTTTGTGTGTGTGTGTGTGAGAGAGAGAGAGAGAGAGAGAGAGAGAGAGAGAGATAGGGATAGGGAGGGGGTTGTGATAGCGAGTTTTTGGGGGTTACGCTTAAAGTTATACGCAACTCAATGACCTCATTCCTCTCCCCCCCTCCCTCCCTCAACCCTCCCCCCCCCACACACAACACACACACAACACACACCAAACACCTCATCCTCTCCAAAAAAGATTAACTTTAGTGTGCTCTAATCGATCAGCTAATAAAGAGGACATTCTTGAAAAAAAAATAAAACGTTTTTTTTTTCCTTGACTGCCATTAATCTAAACTAGTGTAGGCTCTAACACCCCCCCCCCCCATGGGTTGATAAGGTTAAATAACTTTTTATGTCTGTCCAGAAGAGCCTCATGAAGCTGACATCGATCTACCCCCCGTCCCCCCCCCCCCCCCAAAAATAAGCTTAACGGAATCTAAAACCATCCTCACGTACCACCATCAGTGTGTTGGACTCCTCAAATACAAATAACTCTTCCCTCGGTCCTGTGTTTTTTTTTTCTTCCATTATCTTGATTTTTTTTTTATGTGTTGTAAAACGCTTTCTTGGTAAGCATCATTACTATTTAGCTGCTTTGGTTGTGTGTGTGTGTGGGTGGGGGGGGGTAAATATTGAAGGGGAGAGTAAAAAGAAATAAAACACGACAACATCGTCGGTTGTTTCCCTTTTGAAATGCCAGTTTGTTTTTTGTATTCATTCATCCCACCCAAGTTCCTTAACTTCTCAAAACATACTGTGTGAGATGTACAGGTTGTACACTTGTGACACTTATTGCCATCAAGTCTCTCGTACTGTTGTCAAGTTCTCTGTGTGCATCTTGTGTATTACGTCATAGATCATGTGACTATATGATTTGTACCTATTTTATATTGGCGGAAAGGAGAAATATGAAGCTAGAAATATGGCTGTATGAGTAACGGAATATTTATCAAGGTAGTTGGACAGACAGACAAACAGACATATTATATATATATATATATATATATATATATATATATATATATATATATTGCCTGATCGATTAATTGATTGATTGACAAAAATATAGATTAAGAGGAAGTCGACCGTGTAGACAGACAGATAAATAGGGCATGCTGGCTTGCATGCACTCAGACAGATAGACAGACATTGCTTTGTAAGACAATCCATGCACCACACAAGTTAAATGTTAACCTAAAACAGAAATAGACAATGAAACACAATAAATGTAGTTCAGCAAATATCCGATCGATTCATCCATTGTTTTGTGTATTGTATGTATTATTCCATGACACGAAATATGTATTTGCATTTCACCCAGTATAGGTTTACTATAACACCAAACACTTTTCTAAAGTTTGATTTCATGTTTCAGACTCAACTTTCATACATCACAATGAGTTTATAGTTCAACTTATATAAAAATGCATAAATAATGAAGACAGAACATAAATATTCTATTCTTTTTTTATGAAGTCTTTTAGACTTGTTGTTTTAATCTACAAAGAGCTGCTAGTGAGGTAACAAACTTAAACAATGAAAAATATTTTTTTTAATTTTTAGATGAATTTCTTGTTTTCTGAAGACTAGCGTGTTTTGTATTTTTTTTTTTTTTTGTTTTTAATAGATACGATTGTTATTTATGCACTTTTAAGCTCAAAATTTTATTTATGGATACTTTTAAAAAAAAATTTTTTTTACCATATATATTTCAACTAATTGTGTTTGTGTGTGTGTGTGTGTGTTGTATGAATGTCAGTCGCGGGGAGTGAAGGGGGCGGGGCGGAGGGACTTCTCCATGGGCCCTGCGGCCTAAAGGCCCCCGTCTCGTTACATAATATACTATGAAAGCAGGGGAAACAGGCTCAGGTTTTCAGAGAAATGTCAGCGGTATTTCTGTTTGTGTGAAAGATAATTGTGATCATGTGATGTCTTCCCTGGTGAACGATAAAAAAAGGTTTATCACAATCTGTTAAAATAAACCAACAAGTTGTATGAGAGTCTTAGAGATCATTCGTTTACTATGTCCAGCTGCAATATTTATGTCGCTGAACTTCTTATTGTTGTGAACATCGCTTTGTTCTGAACATATTGCTGCAAAAGTAGCTTTGTTCCGAACCTATGGCTGCAAACGTAGCTTTGTTCTGAACATATTTTTGCAAAAGTAGCTTTGTTCTAAACCTATTGTTGCAAACGTATCTTTGTTCTGAACCTATGGCTGCAAACGTAGCTTTGTTCTGAACATATGGCTGCAAGCGTAGCTTTGTTCTGAACATATTTTTGCAAAAGTAGCTTTGTTCTGAACATATTTTTGTAAAAGTAGCTTTGTTCTGAACATATTTTTGTAAAAGTAGCTTTGTTGTGAACATATTTTTGCAAAAGTAGCTTTGTTCTGAACATATTTTTGCAAAAGTAGCTTTGTTCTGAACCTATGGCTGCAAACATAGCTTTGTTTCTGAACAAGTTTTTGTAAAAGTAGCTTTGTTCTGAAAATATTTTTGCAAAAGTAGCTTTGTTCTGAACATATTTTTGCAAAAGTAGCTTTGTTCTGAACCTATGGCTGCAAACATAGCTTTGTTTCTGAACATGTTTTTGTAAAAGTAGCTTTGTTCTGAAAATATTTTTGCAAAAGTAGCTTTGTTCTGAACATATTTTTGTAAAAGTAGCTTTGTTCTAAACATATTGTTGTGACAAAGCCACGTTCCCAACTGAACATGTCCATTCATGAGTCGCTGTGGGATCTAGTCGTGTGACTGACATATAACTGTTGAACTATTTTTTATTACGTTAGATCTATTATGTTTGTATGAGATTGCTGTATGTATATGTTCATGGAACACATAATAACTCTAAAAAGGTTTGGCTTTTGTTTATTTTTATTTTTTTTTTGTTCCTTTGTTTATGTGGACATTGTTTCGTTACCCTAGCTCCGCCTTCTTTTTTTTTCTATTCCCTACCATCATCTCTCTCGTCTCTCTCTCTCTATCTCTATCCCTCTCTCTCTCTCTCTCTCTCTCCGGCCATTACTCCAGTCCTTCCCTAACAATGAAATGTCCAGTAGGGAATAGCGTCCAATCACGTCCAGTTTACCGTAGACGTCCCCGGAGACTTAAAGCTTATTTGCTTCTTAGATGACCAACACAAGTGGTCCGTGGAGGGCTGATATCAATAAAGATTCATCAAAAACTTTAAAATACAAAAAAATAACACACCCACAGACACACAATACAACACTGTGGATAGAGTGTTTCTAAAACTGACCTCTTCCTCCCCCCCCCCACAACCATCCTCTCTCTCTGATTTACGTGGCTACTATAGAGTGTCCTTAAAAGAACAAAAAAGTCTGACCTACTTCATGTTTCCAGTCCCGTTAGTGATATAAATATCCAAAGTTCTTGCCCGGTGTTTGTGTTCACTCAATGTGACAAAATACAACCGTTGGTCTTTTTATATAATAGGGAACACTGCTAATGGAGAAATTTTAATATGAATACTGTAAACATAGGGAGAGGAGATGGGGACGACAACCATGTACATATACGGGGAGGGGGGATAACTATGTACATATAGGGGGAGGGGGTGATTAGCTTTCTTATCCAAATTATTTGACAATATTGAATTCCGAGGGTCAATCATTGCTGAGACAATCAGTGATAAGGGGGTTAGTTTGACCAGTGCGTTATAGAATTAAATCCATGGACGCGTTGACCCACGTAAACGAAAAGACTACTAGTAATGGGGGCCCTGTTTGGGGTGGACAAAATTAAAATTCATGTGTAAACTTATGTTTTATGAAAAAATCAGCCGTATTTAATAAATTAAGAAGGTCCAACTGGCATGATGATGTTTCGACCATCGTAGCAGATACGTTGGGTCTTGCGTACTAAACAGCTCGTCCGAAGTTTTTAATGGACCACACGTCCCTGACCATCTCTAGCCTGCGTTGCTTTGACCCACGGGTCAAGGGTTTGAATCCCAGAGCAAGGGTAAACACTCTGTATCTCTGTGGTCATCTTGGGTAGGACAGATGGTAAGACTTCTGTGGCACGTTCAAGACAGTTACTACCACGTCTGGTAAGAACAATGTTACAACTTCTGCGACACGTTCAAGACCCACGTCTGGTATGACTCAGTGAAAAAACCATAATAAATATATGCTTCACGTCTGTATGGGGGGGGGTAGGGGAGTGGGGGGGGGCTTCAGATTCAAGCTAGGGTACCACTCAAACGGAAGCAGTGGCGTAACAAGTCGGCACGGAAGGGGGTGCATTTATAATGGGAGGGGGCGCTTTCACCAAAGTAATACAAATGTAAAAAGCCTTGACACACAAAACAAAACAAAAAAAAACTCTTCTCTTTGGTTTTGTGAAAGGGGTTGGGGGGGGGGTGGCTAAAGGGATGCCCGTGGCCCAGTATCAAATACCCGAGTAACGGCCATGGAATAAATGACGTTTGAATTATCGTAAACAATCGATGTGGGTAATAGTTTAATGAAAAAAATTACCTATGATTTAATGTATGTTTCCCAAAGTAGATTTTCTTAATTTTGTCTATACTTTAAAGTATTTCTTCAAAGATGGGCCGGGGGGGGGGGGCTGGGGACGTGAGGGGAAGGGTTAAGGAGAGACCATTTTCTTTTTATATTACTCTTGGTCACGTGACTCAAGACAGTTGAGAGATACTTTAAGCAGATACACCAAGCTCTGAAAGTGGGGGGGGGAGGGGTTGAGGGACCCCCCGGGGGTGGGGGGGGGATGGAGAGAAGACCAACAATCAAATACTGTTTAAGTAACGTCTGGCATGTAACCGAGTCAATAAAGTAAGGCAACTATTACTCCTTTCCCCACCACCACCACCCGCATGACCAAAGTCCCCCTTCCTCCCAGCCCCCCCCCATCAATGGACGTGAAAGAATTTGGCTTTGTAAGGTTAGTGGACATCCCTTTGGGGTAAAATAAGGTTAGTTTTTTTTCCTCTCTTGATTTCCTTAATCGCTGCCAGAAAGTAATCATTTGCCAAGCTGCCCTTCTTTAAATATCAAGAGTACCAAAATGAAGAAAAAAATATATAAAGAAAATGAAAGAAAAATAAATAGACTGATAGAGCTTAACTGGCATCAACAGGGTTGGGAATAGAATGGCTTTCAAAAGTGTAAAGAAATAAATGTTGCGCAAAAGATTATATAGGTGTCATAGAATGAGCAAAGCTATGTTTTTTACAGGACATAAAGATAGCTGAAATATAACATGTGCGAAGGTAAATGCCGAAAAATCTGACCACTTCTGGTAAAAAGTCAATTTTTATAATTATTTATTTAGAAAAAGTTATACATCTTCAAACCGGTTTGATGTGGTTAAAAGGGGAGATCAGTTACTGTCAAAACCGCATAGACCGGAACTTTCCAAATCTAATTATATTATTCCTTGCCCCCCCCCCCCCCGTCTATAACATATTTAAACATTTGTACCGTTTTCAATTACCGACACCCTCACAAGGCCGGATAATAAATGGTAGGCGGATATTCTTTTAAAATGTAGACCCAGATACAAAGTTGAAGTTTTTTTTTTTTAGTTTTTTTTTTTTTAAAAATCAAACAACTATCAAATATTTTGATGGGCCAAATCAATATTTTAGTTGGCAGGATCCCTAACCAATCAAAAAGCCTACCAATATTTGGTAACACTAAACTAGCGCCAGGACCAGCCCCCGCCCCCTCCCCTACCCCCGTGTCGCGGCCCACTACGTGACGGGGCATCGAGGTTAGATTCATCTCATTTCTAATGTATGACATCTTGGTGACTCAATCAGATGACGTCCATAGTACAGAGTCACTAGCATATGTTTTGTGTGTACAGAGTCACTGGCATATGTTGTGTGTGTTTTCAGAGTCACTGGCATATGTTGTATTGCACAGAGTCACTGACATATGCTGTGTGTGTACAGAGTCACTGGCATATGTTGTATTGCACAGAGTCACTGACATATGTTGTGGGTGTACAGAGTCACTGACATATGCTGTATGTGTACAGAGTCACTGACATATGTTGTATTGCACAGAGTCACTGGCATATGTTGTGGGTGTACAGTGTCACTGACCTATGCTGTGGGTGTACAGTGTCAGGTACCCAGCTAAAGGGCATCTATCAAATTATGTTTTTCAAATAGTGCACTGTGGTGCATAGTCAATGTTGGTGAACAGTACTGGAGTACAAGGAACAATAAAACATACTTGTCTATACGTGTATAATACGTTTGAACTGCTATGTACAAGACGTATCAAGCTTAAATGTTTAACGTCTTTCAACAAAATGGTCGGACGTATTTTTCACCGTTAATAATCAAATCTTACACGGCAACCATTGGCTATAAAATAAATTGTTTTAACCAATAGCCAAACATATATACGTTGTACAATAATTAGTCGCAGTATTGTGTCTACCCGTACACTTTTTTCTTTTGACTTGCGCACTGCAGATGTTTACTGTTGTGTCCGATTGTAACATTTGTTTATATGCAAATCGTTTAGTTGTAACATTTATTGATTTACAGAAATTGAAAGTGTACAACGTCTGTATTTGTTACTAGCAGACATTGAAGATTTCTCTACAATGGTCAAGTGTAGCATGCGTACATTCATAGAGATACTGACCACAATGTCCAAGTGTTGCATGCGTACACTTATAGAGATACTGACCACAATGGTCAAGTGTAGCATACTTACACTCATATGATACTGACCACAATGGTCAAGTGTTGCATGAACCAATAACAAAAACATTTGGCTAATAAATGTTTCTGCGAACTTAATTTCTTGATGCAGGTTTCTTAAAAATTGATCAATAAACTGTATTGTAGCAGTTGGTCATTTTTGTTACTGTTTCTGTTATTGTCAGTACTATGTAGTGTTACACACTCTATATTCTGCTTTACTGCTACATATTGCAATACACTGTTTTGTAGTTTAAATGGCTCTATACATCTATAAACTATATACTATTATACACTGCGATAGCTACCAAAAAACATGTTTTTATATACGTTTCTATATCGCTATAACTGCTATACTGATACATTCAGATATACTGCTTTACTGATATATATTCCTAGACGCTGCTGTATACCGTTTGCACTATTTACAATGACATATACTGCTATAAACCACAATACACTGCTATACACTGCTGTACACTGCTACAAACGCAATGTGCTTCTATTATATAATATAATAATAGCATTCTGGGTTCTGCGTTAAATCGAAAGCGGAAAACAAGAATTCAAAATGACGTTTTGCTTTCGTCTCGATTTGTTAAGTGTTGTTTTTTTTAATCTACAGCTTTGAATTGTTTCTGCGGTTTTTAAATATGAAACCCAAAGGTCAAAATATGAAATAATTCCATTTAATTTGTTTTTTATTTCTACAACATATTGCATCTTTAAATTGTAGTAAAATTCATGAACAAATCTGTCTAGAAATAACCTAGCCTACTGATCAAACCTATGGGCATATAACTATGCAAACGTTTTGCGGCGTAGAGATAGTGTTCATTAATTTTCATCTACAGTTAACATTATTCCTGTTTACTTTTTGTTTACTGTTGAATTTTTTTTTTAAATACTTTTATACTATGCGAACATGGGGGAAGGTGTGGGAGAGCGGGGGAGGGGGGAAGCATCGGTTTTTTCATGTTTTGCATTTAGGTATTTGGTGGGGGGTCGTGGGAATGCGGGTACCAATGACTAAGACTTGCTGCCAGCTTCATGACTGATTCTATTATATAAGTCATTGAAAAAAAAAAAGAAAATGAATTCAACATTCAGGTCATTACTGGTATCAGAGATGTTTCTGTCAAGCCTTGGTCTGACCTTCATTAGTGCACCCAATCAGATGTCCGCCATCTGCAACTTGCGTCACTCTGGTATTGTACGAGCCCGAATGACCTTTAGATGACCATGAGTAATAATTCACGCCATCAAACGGCCAGCTGAAGAAAAATGGCACATGCCAGAAAAGACAAATGAATATCACCGCATTATGGCGTCTGACATTACGGGGGGGGTGGTCATTTGAAGAGTGGCCCTACCCACTGGTGTCCACTGGGGCCCCTGTCTGCCGCCCTCCCACACACACACACACACAAGCACAGACATTTTTTTAGGAATATTACACACACACACATACACACACAAACACGAGATCACTCATAACACATGTGCAAATATATGTGTACAGACATACGATCAAACGTAAACACATGTACACATATACATACTTTATACACATGAGAACATATAAACAAACACCCACACACATAGATTGCAGTCTACTTCTGTATACCGATATACTGCTTTGCATAGCTATCACAGCAATATACTGCTACATACACTGTTATACGCTATACACAAACTCCTATAACACCGACATATACAGATTTACTGCTACATACCGAAAAGCACTGCGATATCACTACTATACCTTGATGAATAATTCTTTGCACTGATATATAATTGCATTATACTGTTCCACTCAGCTTGTTACTAATATACTGCAAAATACTGCCATACCGTTATATAAACTGTTATATGTTACACTGTACTACTATACTGCAACACACTGCAATATACTGTTTAACACATATAGAGACACAGATATACTGTCGTACACGTGTACATGTAAACAGAAACATATACACACTTATTTTTATATATAGACATACATACATATAAGTAAAAATGTACACATACACAAAAACATGAATACTACTGCACATACATAAATTCATAAACACTACTGCACATACATAAATTCATAAACACTATTGCACATACATAAACTCAAAAACACTATTGCACATACATAAAATCATAAACACTATTGCACATATATAAACTCAAAAACACTATTGCACTTACATAAATTCATAAACACTATTGCACATACATAAACTCAAAAACACTATTGCACATACACAAACTCAAAAACACTATTGCACGTACATAAACTCAAAAACACTATTGCACATACATAAATTCATAAACACTACTGCACATACATAAACTCAAAAACACTATTGCACATACATAAACTCAAAAACACTATTGCACATACATAAATTCATAAACACTACTGCAATACATAAACTCAAAAACACTATTGCACATACATAAACACATGAAAACAACTGAAAATACACTTTACATGAACACAACTGCACATGCATAAAACACGCAGTAGGACGCATATTAATATGCATATAAACACATACATAAAAACATTTATAGATGCATATACACATGAACACGCGTTGGTGAACATATACGCTTTTACAGAAACACACGCACGGACACACACACGTACACACACATGCGTACACACACAAACACACACAGACGCGTTAAGCCGTTCACGCGCTGCCAAATTAACCTGCAGCGATAGACTCCTATAAAAGACCCATAAATATGCAATGTCTTGCGATCGACGCCTTTACTAGATAATCCAATGACCATTGATTATTCCCCCCGGCAGAGCATTAATGAAGAGGAGAAGGCCGGTCGGTCTGGACGGCCCAACGGTCAGCGGTACACACACACACACACACACAAACGTGAGAATCTTTCACTTAGAATATTATACTGGTTGACTCGGTTTTAATTTATTCATTGTTGACGTGGTAGATCTCGATTTTGATTGGTTAGTTTCTATTGTGGTTTCATCAATGATGTCAATGATTTGTTTTGTATACATACTTCACTGTTCTATCACAGAGCTGTATACCACTGGAAGGTTTCCTTTAGGCTACAATGCTTACATACTTTATAGATTCCAAACTGACGCATCAACATGTATTTGCGTGTGTGTTGGAATATGTATGTACATATATTAATATAGAGAGAGAGATATACACATTAGATAGATTCACAGATACATTGATAAAAGGGGCAGATACATGGAAAGTGAGAGACATATAGATGAAAGGAAAGATGGATGGATGGATGGATGGATGGGTGGAAAGAAAGACAGATACATTAAATTGACAGAAAAAAATAAACATCAAACATACACACACACACACACACACACACACAACCACGTTACTCTACAGTATGGGACTGTTTACATACATACACACACACACACACACACAACCACGTTACTCTAAAGTATGGGACTGTTTACATACATACACACACACACACACAGAACCACGTTACTCTACAGTATGGGACTGTTTACATACATACACACACACACACACACCACTGTTACTCACAGTATGGGACTGTTTACATACATACACACACACACACACAAACACGTTACTCTACAGTATGGGACTGGATTACTCTACTGGACTCTTTACATACATACACACACACACACACACAACCACGTTACTCTACAGTATGGGACTGTTTACATACATACACACACACACAACACGTTACTCTACAGTATGGGACTGTTTACATACATACACACACACACACAACCACGTTACTCTACAGTATGGGACTCTTTACATACATACACACACACACACACACAACCACGTTACTCTACAGTATGGGACTGTTACATACATACACACACACACACACACACCCACGTTACTCTACAGTATGGGACTCTTTACATACATACACACACACACACACACAACCACGTTACTCTACAGTATGGGACTGTTTACATACATACACACACACACACAACCACGTTACTCTACAGTATGGGACTCTTTACATACATACACACACACACACACACAACCACGTTACTCTACAGTATGGGACTGTTTACATACATACACACACACACACACAACCACGTTACTCTACAGTATGGGACTCTTTACATACATACACACACACACACACACACAACCACGTTACTCTACAGTATGGGACTCTTTACATACATACACACACACACACACACAACCACGTTACTCTACAGTATGGGACTGTTTACATACATACACACACACACACAACCACGTTACTCTACAGTATGGGACTGTTTACATACATACACACACACACACACAACCACGTTACTCTACAGTATGGGACTGTTTACATACATACACACACACACACACAACCACGTTACTCTACAGTATGGGACTGTTTACATACAAACACACACACACACAACCACGTTACTCTACAGTATGGGACTGTTTACATACATACACACACACACACACAACCACGTTACTCTACAGTATGGGACTGTTTACATACATACACACACACACACACACAACCACGTTACTCTACAGTATGGGACTGTTTACATACATACACACACACACACACACAACCACGTTACTCTACAGTATGGGACTGTTTACATACATACACACACACACACACAACCACGTTACTCTACAGTATGGGACTGTTTACATACATACACACACACACACACACACACAACCACGTTACTCTACAGTATGGGACTCTTTACATACATACACACACACACACACAACCACGTTACTCTACAGTATGGGACTCTTTACATACATACACACACACACACACAACCACGTTACTCTACAGTATGGGACTGTTTACATACATACACACACACACACAAACACAACCACGTTACTCTACAGTATGGGACTCTTTACATACATACACACACACACACACAACCACGTTACTCTACAGTATGGGACTGTTTACATACATACACACACACACACAACCACGTTACTCTACAGTATGGGACTCTTTACATACATACACACACACACACACAACCACGTTACTCTACAGTATGGGACTGTTTACATACATACACACACACACACACAACCACGTTACTCTACAGTATGGGACTGTTTACATACATACACACACACACACAACAACCACGTTACTCTACAGTATGGGACTGTTTACATACATACACACACACACACACAACCACGTTACTCTACAGTATGGGACTGTTTACATACATACACACACACACAAACACACACAACCACGTTACTCTACAGTATGGGACTCTTTACATACATACACACACACACACACACAACCACGTTACTCTACAGTATGGGACTCTTTACATACATACACACACACACACACAACCACGTTACTCTACAGTATGGGACTCTTTACATACATACACACACACACACACAACCACGTTACTCTACAGTATGGGACTGTTTACATACATACACACACACACACAACCACGTTACTCTACAGTATGGGACTGTTTACATACATACACACACACACACACACAACCACGTTACTCTACAGTATGGGACTGTTTACATACATACACACACACACACACAACCAACCACGTTTACTCTACAGTATGGGACTGTTTACATACATACACACACACACACACAACCACGTTACTCTACAGTATGGGACTGTTTACATACATACACACACACACACAACCACGTTACTCTACAGTATGGGACTGTTTACATACATACACACACACACACAAACACAACCACGTTACTCTACAGTATGGGACTCTTTACATACATACACACACACACACACAACCACGTTACTCTACAGTATGGGACTCTTTACATACATACACACACACACACAACCACGTTACACTACAGTATGGGACTGTTTACATACATACACACACACACACACAACCACGTTACTCTACAGTATGGGACTGTTTACATACATACACACACACACACACAACCACGTTACTCTACAGTATGGGACTCTTTACATACATACACACACACACAACCACGTTACTCTACAGTATGGGACTTTACGTACATACACACACACACACCACGTTACTCTACATATGGGACTGTTTACATACATACACACACACACACAACCACGTTACTCTACAGTATGGGACTGTTTACATACATACACACACACACACACAACCACGTTACTCTACAGTATGGGACTGTTTACATACATACACACACACACACACACACAACCACGTTACTCTACAGTATGGGACTGTTTACATACATACACACACACACACACAACCACGTTACTCTACAGTATGGGACTGTTTACATACATACACACACACACACACAACCACGTTACTCTACAGTATGGGACTGTTTACATACATACACACACACACACAACCACGTTACTCTACAGTATGGGACTCTTTACATACATACACACACACACACCACACACAACCACGTTACTCTACAGTATGGGACTCTTTACATACACACACACACACAACCACGTTACTCACAGTATGGGACTGGTACTTTACATACATACATACACACACACACAACCACGTTACTCTACAGTATGGGACTGTTTACATACATACACACACACACACACACAACCACGTTACTCTACAGTATGGGACTCTTTACATACATACACACACACACACAACCACGTTACTCTACAGTATGGGACTGTTTACATACATACACACACACACACACACAACCACGTTACTCTACAGTATGGGACTCTTTACATACATACACACACACAACACAACCACGTTACTCTACAGTATGGGACTGTTTACATACATACACACACACACACAACCACGTTACTCTACAGTATGGGACTGTTTACATACATACACACACACACACACAACCACGTTACTCTACAGTATGGGACTGTTTACATACATACACACACACACACAACCACGTTACTCTACAGTATGGGACTGTTTACATACATACACACACACACACACACAACCACGTTACTCTACAGTATGGGACTGTTTACATACATACACACACACACACAACCACGTTACTCTACAGTATGGGACTGTTTACATACATACACACACACACACACACAACCACGTTACTCTACAGTATGGGACTCTTTACATACATACACACACACACACACAACAACGTTACTCTACAGTATGGGACTCTTTACATACATACACACACACACACACAACCACGTTACTCTACAGTATGGGACTGTTTACATACATACACACACACACACAACCACGTTACTCTACAGTATGGGACTGTTTACATACATACACACACACACACACAACCACGTTACTCTACAGTATGGGACTGTTTACATACATACACACACACACACACAACCACGTTACTCTACAGTATGGGACTCTTTACATACATACACACACACACACAACCACGTTACTCTACAGTATGGCACTGTTTACATACATACACACACACACACGCACACACAACCACGTTACTCTACAGTATGGGACTCTTTACATACATACACACACACACACACAACCACGTTACTCTACAGTATGGGACTGTTTACATACATACACACACACACACACAACCACCACGTTACTCTACAGTATGGGACTGTTTACATACATACACACACACACACACACAACCACGTTACTCTACAGTATGGGACTGTTTACATACATACACACACACACACACAACCACGTTACTCTACAGTATGGGACTGTTTACATACATACACACACACACACAACCACGTTACTCTACAGTATGGGACTGTTTACATACATACACACACACACACAAACACAACCACGTTACTCTACAGTATGGGACTGTTTACATACATACACACACACACACACAACCACGTTACTCTACAGTATGGGACTGTTTACATACATACACACACACACACAACCACGTTACTCTACAGTATGGGACTGTTTACATACATACACACACACACACAACCACGTTACTCTACAGTATGGGATTGTTTACATACATACATACACACACACACACACTCAACCACGTTACTCTACAGTATGGGACTGTTTACGTACATACGTACAACACACACACACACAACCACGTTACTGCACACGTACATACACACACACACACACACAACCACGTTACTACCACGTTACTCTACAGTATGGGACTCTTTACATACATACATACACACACACACAACCACGTTACTCTACAGTATGGGACTCTTTACATACATACACACACACACACAACCACCTTACTCTACAGTATGGGACTCTTTACATACATACACACACACACACACACAACCACGTTACTCTACAGTATGGGACTGTTTACATACATACACACACACACACACAACCACGTTACTCTACAGTATGGGACTCTTTACATACATACACACACACACACACACAACCACGTTACTCTACAGTATGGGACTGTTTACATACATACACACACACACACAACCACGTTACTCTACAGTATGGGACTCTTTACATACATACACACACACACAACCACGTTACTCTACAGTATGGGACTGTTTACATACATACACACACACACACACAACCACGTTACTCTACAGTATGGGACTCTTTACATACATACACACACACACACAACCACGTTACTCTACAGTATGGGACTGTTTACATACATACACACACACACACACAACCACGTTACTCTACAGTATGGGACTGTTTACATACATACACACACACACACACAACCACGTTACTCTACAGTATGGGACTGTTTACATACATACACACACACACACACACACAACCACGTTACTCTACAGTATGGGACTCTTTACATACATACACACACACACACAACCACGTTACTCTACAGTATGGGACTCTTTACATACATACACACACACACACACAACCACGTTACTCTACAGTATGGGACTCTTTACATACATACACACACACACACACACAACCACGTTACTCTACAGTATGGGACTGTTTACATACATACACACACACACACACAACCACGTTACTCTACAGTATGGGACTCTTTACATACATACACACACACACACAACCACGTTACTCTACAGTATGGGACTGTTTACATACATACACACACACACACACAACCACGTTACTCTACAGTATGGGACTGTTTACATACATACACACACACACACACAACCACGTTACTCTACAGTATGGGACTGTTTACATACATACACACACACACACAACCACGTTACTCTACAGTATGGGACTGTTTACATACATACACACACACACACACAACCACGTTACTCTACAGTATGGGATTGTTTACATACATACATACACACACACACACACTCAACCACGTTACTCTACAGTATGGGACTGTTTACGTACATACACACACACACACACACAACCACGTTACTCTACAGTATGGGACTCTTTACATACATACACACACACACACAACCACGTTACTCTACAGTATGGGACTCTTTACATACATACACACACACACACAACCACCTTACTCTACAGTATGGGACTCTTTATATACATACATACACACACACACACACAACCACGTTACTCTACAGTATGGGACTCTTTACATACATACACACACACACACACACAACCACGTTACTCTACAGTATGGGACTCTTTACATACATACACACACACACACACACACACACAACCACGTTACTCTACAGTATGGGACTGTTTACATACATACACACACACACACAACCACGTTACTCTACAGTATGGGACTGTTTACATACATACACACACACACACACACAACCACGTTACTCTACAGTATGGGACTGTTTACATACATACACACACACACACAACCACGTTACTCTACAGTATGGGACTGCTTTACATACATACACACACACACACACACAACCACGTTACTCTACAGTATGGGACTCTTTACATACATACACACACACACACACAACCACGTTACTCTACAGTATGGGACTGTTTACATACATACACACACACACACACACAACCACGTTATTCTACAGTATGGGACTGTTTACATACATACACACACACACACACACACACAACCACGTTACTCTACAGTATGGGACTGTTTACATACATACACACACACACACAACCACGTTACTCTACAGTATGGGACTGTTTACATACATACACACACACACACACACACAACCACGTTACTCTACAGTATGGGACTGTTTTACATACATACACACACACACACACACACTCAACCACGTTACTCTACAGTATGGGACTGTTTACATACATACACACACACACACAACCACGTTACTCTACAGTATGGGACTGTTTACATACATACACACACACACACACAACCACGTTACTCTACAGTATGGGACTGTTTACATACATACACACACACACACACAACCACGTTACTCTACAGTATGGGACTGTTTACATACATACACACACACACACACAACCACGTTACTCTACAGTATGGGACTGTTTACATACATACACACACACACACACAACCACGTTACTCTACAGTATGGGACTCTTTACATACATACACACACACACACACAACCACGTTACTCTACAGTATGGGACTGTTTACATACATACACACACACACACAACCACGTTACTCTACAGTATGGGACTGTTTACATACATACATACACACACACACACACAACCACGTTACTCTACAGTATGGGACTGTTTACATACATACACACACACACATACAACCACGTTACTCTACAGTATGGGACTCTTTACATACATACACACACACACACACAACCACGTTACTCTACAGTATGGGACTGTTTACATACATACACACACACACACACACAACCACGTTACTCTACAGTATGGGACTCTTTACATACATACACACACACACACACGTTACTCACAGTTACTCTACAGTATGGGACTCTTTACAAACATACACACACACACACACAACCACGTTACTCTACAGTATGGGACTGTTTACATACATACACACACACACACACAACCACGTTACTCTACAGTATGGGACTGTTTACATACATACACACACACACACACAACCACGTTACTCTACAGTATGGGACTGTTTACATACATACACACACACACACACACAACCACGTTACTCTACAGTATGGGACTGTTTACATACATACACACACACACACACAACCACGTTACACTACAGTATGGGACTGTTTACATACATACACACACACACAACCACCTTACTCTACAGTATGGGACTGTTTACATTCATACACACACACACAAACACAACCACGTTACTCTACAGTATGGGACTGTTTACATACATACACACACACAACCACGTTACTCTACAGTATGGGACTGTTTACGTACATACACACACACACACATCCACGTTACTCTACAGTATGGGACTCTTTACATACATACACACACACACACAACCACGTTACTCTACAGTATGGGACTCTTTACATACATACACACACACACACAACCACCTTACTCTAAAGTATGGGACTCTTTACATACATACACACACACACACAACCACGTTACTCTACAGTATGGGACTGTTTACATACATACACACACACACACACACAACCACGTTACTCTACAGTATGGGACTGTTTACATACATACACACACACACACACAACCACGTTACTCTACAGTATGGGACTCTTTACATACATACACACACACACACACAACCACGTTACTCTACAGTATGGGACTGTTTACATACATACACACACACACACACACAACCACGTTACTCTACAGTATGGGACTCTTTACATACATACACACACACACACACAACCACGTTACTCTACAGTATAGGACTGTTTACATACATACACACACACACACAACCACGTTCCTCTACAGTATGGGACTCTTTACTTACATACACACACACACACACAACCACGTTACTCTACAGTATGGGACTGATTACATACATACACACACACACACAACCACGTTACTCTACAGTATGGGACTCTTTACATACATACACACACACACACAACCACTTTACTCTACAGTATGGGACTGTTTACATACATACTAACACACACACACAACCACGTTACTCTACAGTATGGGACTCTTTACATACATACACACACACACACACACAACCACGTTACTCTACAGTATGGGACTGTTTACATACATACACACACACACACACAACCACGTTACTCTACAGTATGCGACTCTTTACATACATACACACACACACACACAACCACGTTACTCTACAGTATGGGACTGTTTACATACATACATACACACACACACAACCACGTTACTCTACAGTATGGGACTGTTTACATACATACACACACACACACACAACCACGTTACTCTACAGTATGGGACTGTTTACATACATACACACACACACACACAACCACGTTACTCTACAGTATGGGACTTTTTACATACATACACACACACACACAACCACGTTACTCTACAGTATGGGGTTGTTTACATACATACACACACACACACACACAACCACGTTACTCTACAGTATGGGACTCTTTACATACATACACACACACACAACCACGTTACTCTACAGTATGGGACTGTTTACATACATACACACACACACACACACACAACCACGTTACTCTACAGTATGGGACTCTTTACATACATACACACACACACACACAACCACGTTACTCTACAGTATGGGACTGTTTACGTACATACACACACACACACAACCACGTTACTCTACATTATGGGACTGTTTACATACATACACACACACACACACAACCACGTTACTCTACAGTATGGGACTGTTTACATACATACACACACACACACAACCACGTTACTCTACAGTATGGGACTGTTTACATACATACACACACACACACACACACAACCACGTTACGCTACAGTATGGGACTGTTTACATACATATACACACATACACAACCACGTTACTCTACAGTATGGGACTGTTTACATACATACACACACACACACACAACCACGTTACTCTACAGTATGGGACTGTTTACATACATACATATACACACACACACAACCACGTTACTCTACAGTATGGGACTGTTTACATACATACACACACACACACAAACACAACCACGTTACTCTACAGTATGGGACTGTTTACATACATACACACACACACACAACCACGTTACTCTACAGTATGGGACTGTTTACATACATACACACACACACACAACCACGTTACTCTACAGTATGGGACTGTTTACATACATACACACACACAACCACGTTACTCTACAGTATGGGATTGTTTACATACATACATACACACACACACACACTCAACCACGTTACTCTACAGTATGGGACTGTTTACGTACATACACTCACACACACACAACCACGTTACTCTACAGTATGGGACTGTTTACATACACACACACACACACAACCACGTTACTCTACAGTATGGGACTGTTTACATACATACACACACACACACAACCACGTTACTCTACAGTATGGTACTCTTTACATACATACACACACACACACACACAACAACGTTACTCTACAGTATGGGACTGTTTACATACATACACACACACACACAACCACGTTACTCTACAGTATGGGACTCTTTACATACATACATACACACACACACACAACCACGTTACTCTACAGTATGGGACTGTTTACATACATACACACACACACACAACCACGTTACTCTACAGTAAGGGACTGTTTACATACATACACACACACACACACAACCACGTTACTCTACAGTATGGGACTGTTTACATACATACACACACACACATACAACCACGTTACTCTACAGTATGGGACTCTTTACATACATACACACACACACACACAACCACGTTACTCTACAGTATGGGACTGTTTACATACATACACACACACACACACAACCACGTTACTCTACAGTATGGGACTCTTTACATACATACACACACACACACAACCACGTTACTCTACAGTATGGGACTCTTTACATACATACACACACACACACAACCACGTTACTCTACAGTATAGGACTCTTTACAAACATACACACACACACACACAACCACGTTACTCTACAGTATGGGACTGTTTACATACATACACACACACACACACACAACCACGTTACTTTACAGTATGGGACTGTTTACATACATACACACACACACACACAACCACGTTACTCTACAGTATGGGACTGTTTACATACATACACACACACACACAACTACGTTACTCTACAGTATGGGACTGTTTACATACATACACACACACACACACAACCACGTTACACTACAGTATGGGACTGTTTACATACATACACACACACACAACCACCTTACTCTACAGTATGGGACTGTTTACATTCATACACACACACACAAACACAACCACGTTACTCTACAGTATGGGACTGTTTACATACATACACACACACAACCACGTTACTCTACAGTATGGGACTGTTTACGTACATACACACACACACACATCCACGTTACTCTACAGTATGGGACTCTTTACATACATACACACACACACACAACCACGTTACTCTACAGTATGGGACTCTTTACATACATACACACACACACACAACCACCTTACTCTAAAGTATGGGACTCTTTACATACATACACACACACACACAACCACGTTACTCTACAGTATGGGACTGTTTACATACATACACACACACACACACACACAACCACGTTACTCTACAGTATGGGACTGTTTACATACATACACACACACACACACAACCACGTTACTCTACAGTATGGGACTCTTTACATACATACACACACACACACACAACCACGTTACTCTACAGTATGGGACTGTTTACATACATACACACACACACACACACACAACCACGTTACTCTACAGTATGGGACTCTTTACATACATACACACACACACACACAACCACGTTACTCTACAGTATAGGACTGTTTACATACATACACACACACACACAACCACGTTCCTCTACAGTATGGGACTCTTTACTTACATACACACACACACACACACAACCACGTTACTCTACAGTATGGGACTGATTACATACATACACACACACACACAACCACGTTACTCTACAGTATGGGACTCTTTACATACATACACACACACACACAACCACTTTACTCTACAGTATGGGACTGTTTACATACATACTAACACACACACACAACCACGTTACTCTACAGTATGGGACTCTTTACATACATACACACACACACACACAACCACGTTACTCTACAGTATGGGACTGTTTACATACATACACACACACACACACAACCACGTTACTCTACAGTATGCGACTCTTTACATACATACACACACACACACACAACCACGTTACTCTACAGTATGGGACTGTTTACATACATACATACACACACACACAACCACGTTACTCTACAGTATGGGACTGTTTACATACATACACACACACACACACAACCACGTTACTCTACAGTATGGGACTGTTTACATACATACACACACACACACACAACCACGTTACTCTACAGTATGGGACTCTTTACATACATACACACACACACACAACCACGTTACTCTACAGTATGGGGTTGTTTACATACATACACACACACACACACACAACCACGTTACTCTACAGTATGGGACTCTTTACATACATACACACACACACACATCAACGTTACTCTACAGTATAAGACTCTTTACATACATACACACACACACAACCACGTTACTCTACAGTATGGGACTCTTTACATACATACACACACACACACACACAACCACGTTACTCTACAGTATGGGACTGTTTACATACATACACACACACACACACAACCACGTTACTCTACGATATGGGACTCTTTACATACATACACACACACACACAACCACGTTACACTACAGTATGGGACTGTTTACATACATACACACACACACACACAACCACGTTACTCTACAGTATGGGACTCTTTACATACATACACACACACACACACAACCACGTTACTCTACAGTATGGGACTGTTTACATAAATACACACACACACATACAACCATGTTACTCTACAGTATGGGACTCTTTACATACATACACACACACACAACCACGTTACTCTACAGTATGGCACTGTTTACATACATACACACACACACACGCACACACAACCACGTTACTCTACAGTATGGGACTCTTTACATACACACACACACACAACCACGTTACTCTACAGTATGGGACTCTTTACATACATACACACACACACACACAACCACGTTACTCTACAGTATGGGACTGTTTACATACATACGCACACACACACACACAACCACGTTACTCTACAGTATGGGACTATTTACATACATACACACACACACACAACCACGTTACTCTACAGTATGGGACTGTTTACATACATACACACACACACACACAACCACGTTACTCTACAGTATGGGACTCTTTACATACATACACACACACACACACAACCACGTTACTCTACAGTATGGGACTGTTTACATACAAACACACACACACACAACCACGTTACTCTACAGTATGGGACTGTTTACATACATACACACACACACACACACAACCACGTTACTCTGCAGTATGGGACTGTTTACATACATACACACACACACACACACAACCACGTTACTCTACAGTATGGGAATGTTTACATACATACACACACACACACACACAACCACGTTACTCTACAGTATGGGACTGTTTACATACATACACACACACACACAACCACGTTACTCTACAGTATGGGACTCTTTACATACATACACACACACACGCACACACAACCACGTTACTCTACAGTATGGGACTCTTTACATACACACACAAACACAACCACATTTACTCTACAGTATGGGACTCTTTACATACATACACACACACACACACAACCACGTTACTCTACAGTATGGGACTGTTTACATACATACACACACACACAACCACGTTACTCTACAGTATGGGACTCTTTACATACATACACACACACACACACAACCACGTTACTCTACAGTATGGGACTGTTTACATACATACACACACACACACAACCACGTTACTCTACAGTATGGGACTGTTTACATACATACACACACACACACACACAACCACGTTACTCTGCAGTATGGGACTGTTTACATACATACACACACACACTCACAACCACGTTACTCTACAGTATGGGAATGTTTACATACATACACACACACACACACACAACCACGTTACTCTACAGTATGGGACTGTTTACATACATACACACACACACACACAACCACGTTACTCTACAGTATGGGACTGTTTACATACATACACACACACACACACACAACCACGTTACTCTACAGTATGGGACTCTTTACATACATACACACACACACACACATCAACGTTACTCTACAGTATGGGTCTCTTTACATACATACACACACACACACACAACCACGTTACTCTACAGTATGGGACTCTTTACATACATACACACACACACACACAACCACGTTACTCTACAGTATGGGACTGTTTACATACATACACACACACACACAACCACGTTACTCTACAGTATGGGACTGTTTACATACATACACACACACACACACACAACCACGTTACTCTGCAGTATGGGACTGTTTACATACATACACACACACACTCACAACCACGTTACTCTACAGTATGGGAATGTTTACATACATACACACACACACACACAACCACGTTACTCTACAGTATGGGACTGTTTACATACATACACACACACACACACAACCACGTTACTCTACAGTATGGGACTGTTTACATACATACACACACACACACACACAACCACGTTACTCTACAGTATGGGACTCTTTACATACATACACACACACACACACACATCAACGTTACTCTACAGTATGGGACTCTTTACATACATACACACACACACACACAACCACGTTACACTACAGTATGGGACTGTTTACATACATACACACACACACACACAACCACGTTACTCTACAGTATGGGACTGTTTACATACATACACACACACACACACACAACCACGTTACTCTACAGTATGGGACTCTTTACATACATACACACACACACACACAACCACGTTACTCTACAGTATGGGACTGTTTACATACAAACACACACACACACAACCACGTTACTCTACAGTATGGGACTGTTTACATACATACACACACACACACACACAACCACGTTACTCTGCAGTATGGGACTGTTTACATACATACACACACACACACACAACCACGTTACTCTACAGTATGGGAATGTTTACATACATACACACACACACACACACAACCACGTTACTCTACAGTATGGGACTGTTTACATACATACACACACACACACAACCACGTTACTCTACAGTATGGGACTCTTTACATACATACACACACACACACGCACACACAACCACGTTACTCTACAGTATGGGACTCTTTACATACACACACAAACACAACCACATTTACTCTACAGTATGGGACTCTTTACATACATACACAACCACACACACAACCACGTTACTCTACAGTATGGGACTGTTTACATACATACGCACACACACACACACAACCACGTTACTCTACAGTATGGGACTCTTTACATACATACACACACACACACAACCACGTTACTCTACAGTATGGGACTGTTTACATACATACACACACACACACACAACCACGTTACTCTACAGTATGGGACTCTTTACATACATACACACACACACACACAACCACGTTACTCTACAGTATGGGACTGTTTACATACATACACACACACACACAACCACGTTACTCTACAGTATGGGACTGTTTACATACATACACACACACACACACAACCACGTTACTCTGCAGTATGGGACTGTTTACATACATACACACACACACTCACAACCACGTTACTCTACAGTATGGGAAAGTTTACATACATACACACACACACACACACAACCACGTTACTCTACAGTATGGGACTGTTTACATACATACACACACACACAACCACGTTACTCTACAGTATGGGACTGTTTACATACATACACACACACATACACACAACCACGTTACTCTACAGTATGGGACTCTTTACATACATACACACACACACACACATCAACGTTACTCTACAGTATGGGACTCTTTACATACATACACACACACACACACAACCACGTTACACTACAGTATGGGACTGTTTACATACATACACACACACACACACAACCACGTTACTCTACAGTATGGGACTGTTTACATACATACACACACACACACACAACCACGTTACTCTACAGTATGGGACTGTTTACATACATACACACACACACACACAACCACGTTACTCTACAGTATGGGACTCTTTAAATACATACACACACACACACAACCACGTTACTCTACAGTATGGCACTGTTTACTTACATACACACACACACGCACACACAACCACGTTACTCTACAGTATGGGACTCTTTACATACATACACACACACACACAACCACGTTACTCTACAGTATGGGACTCTTTACATACATACACACACACACACAACCACGTTACTCTACAGTATGGGACTCTTTACATACATACACACACACACACACAACCACGTTACTCTACAGTATGGGACTGTTTACATACATACACACACACACACAACCACGTTACTCTACAGTATGGGACTCTTTACATACATACACACACACACACAACCACGTTACTCTACAATATGGGACTGTTTACATACATACACACACACACACACAACCACGTTACTCTACAGTATGGGACTGTTTACATACATACACACACACACACAACCACGTTACTCTACAGTATGGGACTGTTTACATACATACACACACACACACAACCACGTTACTCTACAGTATGGGACTGTTTACATACATACACACACACACAACCACGTTACTCTACAGTATGGGATTGTTTACATACATACATACACACACACACACACTCAACCACGTTACTCTACAGTATGGGACTGTTTACGTACATACACACACACACACACACAACCACGTTACTCTACAGTATGGGACTCTTTACATACATACACACACACAACCACGTTACTCTACAGTATGGGACTCTTTACATACATACACACACACACACAACCACCTTACTCTACAGTATGGGACTCTTTACATACATACATACACACACACACACACAACCACGTTACTCTACAGTATGGGACTCTTTACATACATACACACACACACACACAACCACGTTACTCTACAGTATGGGACTCTTTACATACATACACACACACACACACACAACCACGTTACTCTACAGTATGGGACTGTTTACATACATACACACACACACACAACCACGTTACTCTACAGTATGGGACTCTTTACATACATACACACACACACAACCACGTTACTCTACAGTATGGGACTGTTTACATACATACACACACACACACACAACCACGTTACTCTACAGTGTGGGACTCTTTACATACATACACACACACACACAACCACGTTACTCTACAGTATGGGACTCTTTAATACATACACACACACACACACAACCACGTTACTCTACAGTATGGGACTCTTTAAATACATACACACACACACACAACCACGTTACTCTACAGTATGGCACTGTTTACTTACATACACACACACACGCACACACAACCACGTTACTCTACAGTATGGGACTCTTTACATACATACACACACACACACAACCACGTTACTCTACAGTATGGGACTCTTTACATACATACACACACACACACAACCACGTTACTCTACAGTATGGGACTCTTTACATACATACACACACACACACACAACCACGTTACTCTACAGTATGGGACTGTTTACATACATACACACACACACACAACCACGTTACTCTACAGTATGGGACTCTTTACATACATACACACACACACACAACCACGTTACTCTACAATATGGGACTGTTTACATACATACACACACACACACACAACCACGTTACTCTACAGTATGGGACTGTTTACATACATACACACACACACACAACCACGTTACTCTACAGTATGGGACTGTTTACATACATACACACACACACACAACCACGTTACTCTACAGTATGGGACTGTTTACATACATACACACACACACACAACCACGTTACTCTACAGTATGGGATTGTTTACATACATACATACACACACACACACACTCAACCACGTTACTCTACAGTATGGGACTGTTTACGTACATACACACACACACACACACAACCACGTTACTCTACAGTATGGGACTCTTTACATACATACACACACACACACAACCACGTTACTCTACAGTATGGGACTCTTTACATACATACACACACACACACAACCACCTTACTCTACAGTATGGGACTCTTTATATACATACATACACACACACACACACAACCACGTTACTCTACAGTATGGGACTCTTTACATACATACACACACACACACACAACCACGTTACTCTACAGTATGGGACTCTTTACATACATACACACACACACACACAACCACGTTACTCTACAGTATGGGACTGTTTACATACATACACACACACACACACAACCACGTTACTCTACAGTATGGGACTCTTTACATACATACACACACACACAACCACGTTACTCTACAGTATGGGACTGTTTACATACATACACACACACACACACAACCACGTTACTCTACAGTGTGGGACTCTTTACATACATACACACACACACACAACCATGTTACTCTACAGTATGGGACTCTTTACATACATACACACACACACACACAACCACGTTACTCTACAGTATGGGACTGTTTACA
>JAGDYQ010000164.1:2220076-2235076 GCA_021962125.1 Bulinus truncatus
CACACACACACACACAACCACGTTACTCTACAGTATGGGACTGTTTACATACATACACACACACACACACAACCACGTTACTTTACAGTATGGGACTGTTTACATACATACACACACACACACACACACAACCACGTTACTCTACAGTATGGGACTGTTTACATACATACACACACACACACACAACCACGTTACTCTACAGTATGGGACTGTTTACATACATACACACACACACACACAACCACGTTACACTACAGTATGGGACTGTTTACATACATACACACACACACAACCACCTTACTCTACAGTATGGGACTGTTTACATTCATACACACACACACACACACAAACACAACCACGTTACTCTACAGTATGGGACTGTTTACATACATACACACACACAACCACGTTACTCTACAGTATGGGACTGTTTACGTACATACACACACACACACACATCCACGTTACTCTACAGTATGGGACTCTTTACATACATACACACACACACACAACCACGTTACTCTACAGTATGGGACTCTTTACATACATACACACACACACACAACCACCTTACTCTAAAGTATGGGACTCTTTACATACATACACACACACACACACAACCACGTTACTCTACAGTATGGGACTGTTTACATACATACACACACACACACACACAACCACGTTACTCTACAGTATGGGACTCTTTACATACATACACACACACACACACACAACCACGTTACTCTACAGTATAGGACTGTTTACATACATACACACACACACACAACCACGTTCCTCTACAGTATGGGACTCTTTACTTACATACACACACACACACACACAACCACGTTACTCTACAGTATGGGACTGATTACATACATACACACACACACAACCACGTTACTCTACAGTATGGGACTCTTTACATACATACACACACACACAACCACTTTACTCTACAGTATGGGACTGTTTACATACATACTAACACACACACACAACCACGTTACTCTACAGTATGGGACTCTTTACATACATACACACACACACACAACCACGTTACTCTACAGTATGGGACTGTTTACATACATACACACACACACACACAACCACGTTACTCTACAGTATGGGACTGTTTACATACATACACACACACACACATACAACCACGTTACTCTACAGTATGGGACTCTTTACATACATACACACACACACACACACAACCACGTTACTCTACAGTATGGGACTGTTTACATACATACACACACACACACACACAACCACGTTACTCTACAGTATGGGACTCTTTACATACATACACACACACACACAACCACGTTACTCTACAGTATGGGACTCTTTACATACATACACACACACACACAACCACGTTACTCTACAGTATGGGACTCTTTACAAACATACACACACACACACAACCACGTTACTCTACAGTATGGGACTGTTTACATACATACACACACACACACACACAACCACGTTACTCTACAGTATGGGACTCTTTACATACATACACACACACACACACACAACCACGTTACTCTACAGTATGGGACTGTTTACATACATACACACACACACACAACCACGTTACTCTACAGTATGGGACTGTTTACATACATACACACACACACACACAACCACGTTACACTACAGTATGGGACTGTTTACATACATACACACACACACAACCACCTTACTCTACAGTATGGGACTGTTTACATTCATACACACACACACACACACACACAAACACAACCACGTTACTCTACAGTATGGGACTGTTTACATACATACACACACACACAACCACGTTACTCTACAGTATGGGACTGTTTACGTACATACACACACACACACATCCACGTTACTCTACAGTATGGGACTCTTTACATACATACACACACACACACAACCACGTTACTCTACAGTATGGGACTCTTTACATACATACACACACACACACAACCACCTTACTCTAAAGTATGGGACCCTTTACATACATACACACACACACACAACCACGTTACTCTACAGTATGGGACTGTTTACATACATACACACACACACACACACAACCACGTTACTCTACAGTATGGGACTGTTTACATACATACACACACACACACACAACCACGTTACTCTACAGTATGGGACTGTTTACATACATACACACACACACACACACAACCACGTTACTCTACAGTATGGGACTGTTTACATACATACACACACACACACACACAACCACGTTACTCTACAGTATGGGACTCTTTACATACAGACACACACACACACACACAACCACGTTACTCTACAGTATAGGACTGTTTACATACATACACACACACACACAACCACGTTCCTCTACAGTATGGGACTGTTTACTTACATACACACACACACACACACAACCACGTTACTCTACAGTATGGGACTCTTTACATACATACACACACACACACAACCACGTTACTCTACAGTATGGGACTCTTTACATACATACACACACACACACAACCACTTTACTCTACAGTATGGGACTGTTTACATACATACTAACACACACACACAACCACGTTACTCTACAGTATGGGACTCTTTACATACATACACACACACACACAACCACGTTACTCTACAGTATGGGACTGTTTACATACATACACACACACACACACAACCACGTTACTCTACAGTATGCGACTCTTTACATACATACACACACACACACACACAACCACGTTACTCTACAGTATGGGACTGTTTACATACATACATACACACACACACACAACCACGTTACTCTACAGTATGGGACTGTTTTACATACATACACACACACACACACACAACCACGTTACTCTACAGTATGGGACTGTTTACATACATACGCACACACACACACACACAACCACGTTACTCTACAGTATGGGACTCTTTACATACATACACACACACACACACAACCACGTTACTCTACAGTATGGGGTTGCTTTACATACATACACACACACACACACACACACCACGTTACTCTACAGTATGGGACTCTTTACATACATACACACACACACACACAACCACGTTACTCTACAGTATGGGACTGTTTACATACATACACACACACACACACACAACCACGTTACTCTACAGTATGGGACTCTTTACATACATAACACACACACACACAACCACGTTACTCTACAGTATGGGACTGTTTACATACATACACACACACACACACACACAACCACGTTACTCTACAGTATGGGACTCTTTACATACATACACACACACACACAACCACGTTACTCTACAGTATGGGACTGTTTACATACATACACACACACACAACCACGTTACTCTACAGTATGGGACTGTTTACATACATACACACACACACAACCACGTTACTCTACAGTATAGGATTGTTTACATACATACATACACACACACACACACTCAACCACGTTACTCTACAGTATGGGACTGTTTACGTACATACACACACACAATACCACGTTACTCTACAGTATGGGACTCTTTACATACATGCACACACACACAACCACGTTACTCTACAGTATGGGACTCTTTACATACATACACACACGCACACAACCACCTTACTCTACAGTATGGGACTGTTTACATACATACACACACACACACAACCACGTTACTCTACAGTATGGGACTGTTTACATACATACACACACACACACACAACCACGTTACTCTACAGTATGGGACTCTTTACAAACATACACACACACAACCACGTTACTCTGCAGTATGGGATTGTTTACATACATACATACACACACACACACTCAACCACGTTACTCTACAGTATGGGACTGTTTACGTACATACACACACACACACAACCACGTTACTCTACATTATGGGACTGTTTACATACATACACACACACACACAACCACGTTACTCTACAGTATGGGACTGTTTACATACATACACACACACACACAACCACGTTACTCTACAGTATGGGACTGTTTACATACATACACACACACACACACACACAACCACGTTACTCTACAGTATGGGACTGTTTACATACATATACACACATACACAACCACGTTACTCTACAGTATGGGACTGTTTACATACATACACACACACACACACAACCACGTTACTCTACAGTATGGGACTGTTTACATACATACATATACACACACACACAACCACGTTACTCTACAGTATGGGACTGTTTACATACATACACACACACACACAAACACAACCACGTTACTCTACAGTATGGGACTGTTTACATACATACACACACACACACAACCACGTTACTCTACAGTATGGGACTGTTTACATACATACACACACACACACAACCACGTTACTCTACAGTATGGGACTGTTTACATACATACACACACACAACCACGTTACTCTACAGTATGGGATTGTTTACATACATACATACACACACACACACACTCAACCACGTTACTCTACAGTATGGGACTGTTTACGTACATACACTCACACACACACAACCACGTTACTCTACAGTATGGGACTGTTTACATACATACACACACACACACAACCACGTTACTCTACAGTATGGGACTGTTTACATACATACACACACACACACAACCACGTTACTCTACAGTATGGTACTCTTTACATACATACACACACACACACACACAACAACGTTACTCTACAGTAAGGGACTGTTTACATACATACACACACACACACAACCACGTTACTCTACAGTATGGGACTCTTTACATACATACATACACACACACACACAACCACGTTACTCTACAGTATGGGACTGTTTACATACATACACAAACACACACAACCACGTTACTCTACAGTAAGGGACTGTTTACATACATACACACACACACACACAACCACGTTACTCTACAGTATGGGACTGTTTACATACATACACACACACACATACAACCACGTTACTCTACAGTATGGGACTCTTTACATACATACACACACACACACACACAACCACGTTACTCTACAGTATGGGACTGTTTACATACATACACACACACACACACAACCACGTTACTCTACAGTATGGGACTCTTTACATACATACACACACACACACAACCACGTTACTCTACAGTATGGGACTCTTTACATACATACACACACACACACAACCACGTTACTCTACAGTATAGGACTCTTTACAAACATACACACACACACACACAACCACGTTACTCTACAGTATGGGACTGTTTACATACATACACACACACACACACAACCACGTTACTTTACAGTATGGGACTGTTTACATACATACACACACACACACACACAACCACGTTACTCTACAGTATGGGACTGTTTACATACATACACACACACACACAACCACGTTACTCTACAGTATGGGACTGTTTACATACATACAGACACACACACACACACAACCACGTTACACTACAGTATGGGACTGTTTACATACATACACACACACACAACCACCTTACTCTACAGTATGGGACTGTTTACATTCATACACACACACACACACACACACACAACCACGTTACTCTACAGTATGGGACTGTTTACATACATACACACACACAACCACGTTACTCTACAGTATGGGACTGTTTACGTACATACACACACACACACATCCACGTTACTCTACAGTATGGGACTCTTTACATACATACACACACACACACAACCACGTTACTCTACAGTATGGGACTCTTTACATACATACACACACACACACAACCACCTTACTCTAAAGTATGGGACTCTTTACATACATACACACACACACACAACCACGTTACTCTACAGTATGGGACTGTTTACATACATACACACACACACACACACACAACCACGTTACTCTACAGTATGGGACTGTTTACATACATACACACACACACACACAACCACGTTACTCTACAGTATGGGACTCTTTACATACATACACACACACACACACAACCACGTTACTCTACAGTATGGGACTGTTTACATACATACACACACACACACACACAACCACGTTACTCTACAGTCTGGGACTCTTCACATACATACACACACACACACACACAACCACGTTACTCTACAGTATAGGACTGTTTACATACATACACACACACACACAACCACGTTCCTCTACAGTATGGGACTCTTTACTTACATACACACACACACACACAACCACTTTACTCTACAGTATGGGACTGATTACATACATACACACACACACACAACCACGTTACTCTACAGTATGGGACTCTTTACATACATACACACACACACACAACAACCACTTTACTCTACAGTATGGGACTGTTTACATACATACTAACACACACACACAACCACGTTACTCTACAGTATGGGACTCTTTACATACATACACACACACACACACAACCACGTTACTCTACAGTATGGGACTGTTTACATACATACACACACACACACACAACCACGTTACTCTACAGTATGCGACTCTTTACATACATACACACACACACACACACAACCACGTTACTCTACAGTATGGGACTGTTTACATACATACATACACACACACACACAACCACGTTACTCTACAGTATGGGACTGTTTACATACATACACACACACACACAACCACGTTACTCTACAGTATGGGACTGTTTACATACATACACACACACACACACACAACCACGTTACTCTACAGTATGGGACTCTTTACATACATACACACACACACACAACCACGTTACTCTACAGTATGGGGTTGTTTACATACATACACACACACACACACACAACCACGTTACTCTACAGTATGGGACTCTTTACATACATACACACACACACACACAACCACGTTACTCTACAGTATGGGACTGTTTACATACATACACACACACACACACACACACAACCACGTTACTCTACAGTATGGGACTCTTTACATACATACACACACACACACAACCACGTTACTCTACAGTATGGGACTGTTTACATACATACACACACACACATACACACAACCACGTTACTCTACAGTATGGGACTCTTTACATACATACACACACACACACATCAACGTTACTCTACAGTATGGGACTCTTTACATACATACACACACACACAACCACGTTACTCTACAGTATGGGACTCTTTACATACATACACACACACACACACACACACAACCACGTTACTCTACAGTATGGGACTGTTTACATACATACACACACACACACACAACCACGTTACTCTACGATATGGGACTCTTTACATACATACACACACACACACAACCACGTTACACTACAGTATGGGACTGTTTACATACATACACACACACACACACACAACCACGTTACTCTACAGTATGGGACTCTTTACATACATACACACACACACACACAACCACGTTACTCTACAGTATGGGACTGTTTACATAAATACACACACACACATACAACCACGTTACTCTACAGTATGGGACTCTTTACATACATACACACACACACAACCACGTTACTCTACAGTATGGCACTGTTTACATACATACACACACACACACGCACACACAACCACGTTACTCTACAGTATGGGACTCTTTACATACACACACACACACAACCACGTTACTCTACAGTATGGGACTCTTTACATACATACACACACACACACACACAACCACGTTACTATACAGTATGGGACTGTTTACATACATACGCACACACACACACACAACCACGTTACTCTACAGTATGGGACTATTTACATACATACACACACACACAACCACGTTACTCTACAGTATGGGACTGTTTACATACATACACACACACACACACAACCACGTTACTCTACAGTATGGGACTCTTTACATACATACACACACACACACACAACCACGTTACTCTACAGTATGGGACTGTTTACATACAAACACACACACACACAACCACGTTACTCTACAGTATGGGACTGTTTACATACATACACACACACACAAACAACCACGTTACTCTGCAGTATGGGACTGTTTACATACATACACACACACACACACACAACCACGTTACTCTACAGTATGGGAAAGTTTACATACATACACACACACACACACACAACCACGTTACTCTACAGTATGGGGCTGTTTACATACATACACACACACACAACCACGTTACTCTACAGTATGGGACTCTTTACATACATACACACACACACACGCACACACAACCACGTTACTCTACAGTATGGGACTCTTTACATACACACACAAACACAACCACATTTACTCTACAGTATGGGACTCTTTACATACATACACACACACACACACAACCACGTTACTCTTCAGTATGGGACTGTTTACATACATACGCACACACACACACACAACCACGTTACTCTACAGTATGGGACTGTTTACATACATACACACACACACACACACACACGTTACTCTACAGTATGGGACTCTTTACATACATACACACACACACACACAACCACGTTACTCTACAGTATGGGACTGTTTACATACATACACACACACACACAACCACGTTACTCTACAGAATGGGACTGTTTACATACATACACACACACACACACAACCACGTTACTCTACAGTATGGGACTCTTTACATACATACACACACACACACACAACCACGTTACTCTACAGTATAGGACTGTTTACATACATACACACACACACACAACCACGTTCCTCTACAGTATGGGACTCTTTACTTACATACACACACACACACACAACCACGTTACTCTACAGTATGGGACTGATTACATACATACACACACACACAACCACGTTACTCTACAGTATGGGACTCTTTACATACATACACACACACACACAACCACTTTACTCTACAGTATGGGACTGTTTACATACATACTAACACACACACACAACCACGTTACTCTACAGTATGGGACTCTTTACATACATACACACACACACACACAACCACGTTACTCTACAGTATGGGACTCTTTACATACATACACACACACACACACAACCACGTTACTCTACAGTATGCGACTCTTTACATACATACACACACACACACACACAACCACGTTACTCTACAGTATGGGACTGTTTACATACATACATACACACACACACACAACCACGTTACTCTACAGTATGGGACTGTTTACATAAATACACACACACACATACAACCACGTTACTCTACAGTATGGGACTCTTTACATACATACACACACACACAACCACGTTACTCTACAGTATGGGACTCTTTACATACATACACACACACACACAACCACGTTACTCTACAGTATGGGGTTGTTTACATACATACACACACACACACACACAACCACGTTACTCTACAGTATGGGGTTGTTTACATACATACACACACACACACACACAACCACGTTACTCTACAGTATGGGACTCTTTACATACATACACACACACACACACAACCACGTTACTCTACAGTATGGGACTGTTTACATACATACACACACACACACACACAACCACGTTACTCTACAGTATGGGACTCTTTACATACATACACACACACACACAACCACGTTACTCTACAGTATGGGACTGTTTACATACATACACACACACATACACACAACCACGTTACTCTACAGTATGGGACTCTTTACATACATACACACACACACACATCAACGTTACTCTACAGTATGGGACTCTTTACATACATACACACACACACACAACCACGTTACTCTACAGTATGGGACTCTTTACATACATACACACACACACACACACACAACCACGTTACTCTACAGTATGGGACTGTTTACATACATACACACACACACACACAACCACGTTACTCTACGATATGGGACTCTTTACATACATACACACACACACACAACCACGTTACACTACAGTATGGGACTGTTTACATACATACACACACACACACACAACCACGTTACTATACAGTATGGGACTGTTTACATACATACGCACACACACACACACACAACCACGTTACTCTACAGTATGGGACTATTTACATACATACACACACACACACAACCACGTTACTCTACAGTATGGGACTCTTTACATACATACACACACACACACACAACCACGTTACTATACAGTATGGGACTGTTTACATACATACGCACACACACACACACAACCACGTTACTCTACAGTATGGGACTATTTACATACATACACACACACACACAACCACGTTACTCTACAGTATGGGACTGTTTACATACATACACACACACACACACAACCACGTTACTCTACAGTATGGGACTCTTTACATACATACACACACACACACACAACCACGTTACTCTACAGTATGGGACTGTTTACATACAAACACACACACACACAACCACGTTACTCTACAGTATGGGACTGTTTACATACATACACACACACACACACAACCACGTTACTCTGCAGTATGGGACTGTTTACATACATACACACACACACACACACAACCACGTTACTCTACAGTATGGGAATGTTTACATACATACACACACACACACACACAACCACGTTACTCTACAGTATGGGACTGTTTACATACATACACACACACACACAACCACGTTACTCTACAGTATGGGACTCTTTACATACATACACACACACACACGCACACACAACCACGTTACTCTACAGTATGGGACTCTTTACATACACACACAAACACAACCACATTTACTCTACAGTATGGGACTCTTTACATACATACACACACACACACACAACCACGTTACTCTTCAGTATGGGACTGTTTACATACATACGCACACACACACACAACCACGTTACTCTACAGTATGGGACTCTTTACATACATACACACACACACACAACCACGTTACTCTACAGTATGGGACTGTTTACATACATACACACACACACACAACCACGTTACTCTACAGTATGGGACTCTTTACATACATACACACACACACACACAACCACGTTACTCTACAGTATGGGACTGTTTACATACATACACACACACACAACCACGTTACTCTACAGTATGGGACTGTTTACATACATACACACACACACACACAACCACGTTACTCTGCAGTATGGGACTGTTTACATACATACACACACACACTCACAACCACGTTACTCTACAGTATGGGAATGTTTACATACATACACACACACACACACAACCACGTTACTCTACAGTATGGGACTGTTTACATACATACACACACACACACAACCACGTTACTCTACAGTATGGGACTGTTTACATACATACACACACACACACACAACCACGTTACTCTACAGTATGGGACTCTTTACATACATACACACACACATCAACGTTACTCTACAGTATGGGACTCTTTACATACATACACACACACACACACAACCACGTTACACTACAGTATGGGACTGTTTACATACATACACACACACACACACACATCCACGTTACTCTACAGTATGGGACTGTTTACATACATACACACACACACACACACAACCACGTTACTCTACAGTATGGGACTCTTTACATACATACACACACACACACACACACAACCACGTTACTCTACAGTATGGGACTGTTTACATACAAACACACACACACACAACCACGTTACTCTACAGTATGGGACTGTTTACATACATACACACACACACACACACAACCACGTTACTCTGCAGTATGGGACTGTTTACATACATACACACACACACACACACAACCACGTTACTCTACAGTATGGGACTGTTTACATACATACACACACACACACACACAACCACGTTACTCTGCAGTATGGGACTGTTTACATACATACACACACACACACACAACCACGTTACTCTGCAGTATGGGACTGTTTACATACATACACACACACACACACACAACCACGTTACTCTGCAGTATGGGACTGTTTACATACATACACACACACACACACACAACCACGTTACTCTACAGTATGGGACTGTTTACATACATACACACACACACACAACCACGTTACTCTACAGTATGGGACTCTTTACATACATACACACACACACACGCACACACAACCACGTTACTCTACAGTATGGGACTCTTTACATACACACACAAACACAACCACATTTACTCTACAGTATGGGACTCTTTACATACATACACAACCACACACACAACCACGTTACTCTACAGTATGGGACTGTTTACATACATACACACACACACACACACAACCACGTTACTCTACAGTATGGGACTCTTTACATACATACACACACACACACAACCACGTTACTCTACAGTATGGGACTGTTTACATACATACACACACACACACACAACCACGTTACTCTACAGTATGGGACTCTTTACATACATACACACACACACACACACACAACCACGTTACTCTACAGTATGGGACTGTTTACATACATACACACACACACACACAACCACGTTACTCTACAGTATGGGACTGTTTACATACATACACACACACACACACACAACCACGTTACTCTGCAGTATGGGACTGTTTACATACATACACACACACACTCACAACCACGTTACTCTACAGTATGGGAATGTTTACATACATACACACACACACACACACAACCACGTTACTCTACAGTATGGGACTGTTTACATACATACACACACACACACAACCACGTTACTCTACAGTATGGGACTGTTTACATACATACACACACACACACACACAACCACGTTACTCTACAGTATGGGACTCTTTACATACATACACACACACACACATCAACGTTACTCTACAGTATGGGACTCTTTTACATACATACACACACACACACACAACCACGTTACACTACAGTATGGGACTGTTTACATACATACACACACACACACACACAACCACGTTACTCTACAGTATGGGACTGTTTACATACATACACACACACACACACAACCACGTTACTCTACAGTATGGGACTGTTTACATACATACACACACACACACACACACAACCACGTTACTCTACAGTATGGGACTCTTTAAATACATACACACACACACACAACCACGTTACTCTCTACAGTATGGCACTGTTTACATACATACACACACACACGCACACACAACCACGTTACTCTACAGTATGGGACTCTTTACATACATACACACACACACACAACCACGTTACTCTACAGTATGGGACTCTTTACATACATACACACACACACACACAACCACGTTACTCTACAGTATGGGACTCCTTTACATACATACACACACACACACACAACCACGTTACTCTACAGTATGGGACTGTTTACATACATACACACACACACAACCACGTTACTCTACAGCATGGGACTCTTTACATACATACACACACACACACAACCACGTTACTCTACAATATGGGACTGTTTACATACATACACACACACACACACAACCACGTTACTCTACAGTATGGGACTGTTTACATACATACACACACACACACACACAACCACGTTACTCTACAGTATGGGACTGTTTACATACATACACACACACACAAACAACCACGTTACTCTACAGTATGGGACTGTTTACATACATACACACACACACACACTTTCCCTTCCCCCCCCCCTTCCTTTTCCCCCCCCCCCCTTCTCTTCTCTCCCCCCCCTTCTCTTCTTCCCTTCTCTTTCCCTCCCTCCTCCATCCCTCCCCCTCCTACACAACCACGTTACTCCCTACAGTATGGGATTGTTTACATACATACATACACACACACACACACTCAACCACGTTACTCTACAGTATGGGACTGTTTACGTACATACACACACACACACACACAACCACGTTACTCTACAGTATGGGACTCTTTACATACATACACACACACAACCACGTTACTCTACAGTATGGGACTCTTTACATACATACACACACACACACAACCACCTTACTCTACAGTATGGGACTCTTTACATACATACATACACACACACACACACAACCACGTTACTCTACAGTATGGGACTCTTTACATACATACACACACACACACACACAACCACGTTACTCTACAGTATGGGACTGTTTACATACATACACACACACACACACAACCACGTTACTCTACAGTATGGACTCTTTACATACATACACACACACACACACAACCACGTTACTCTACAGTATGGGACTGTTTACATACATACACACACACACACACAACCACGTTACTCTACAGTATGGGACTCTTTACATACATACACACACACACACACAACCACGTTACTCTACAGTATTATTTTGGGACTGTTTACATACATACACACACACACACACAACCACGTTACTCTACAGTGTGGGACTCTTTACATACATACACACACACACACAACCACGTTACTCTACAGTATGGGACTCTTTACATACATACACACACACACACACAACCACGTTACTCTACAGTATGGGACTATTTACATACATACACACACACACACACACAACCACGTTACTCTACAGTGTGGGACTCTTTACATACATACACACACACACACACACACACAATTACGTTACTCTACAGTATGGGACTCTTTACATACATACACACACACACACAACCACGTTACTCTACAGTATGGGACTGTTTACATACAAACACACACACACACAAAAACACACAACCAGGTTACTCTACAGTATGGGACTGTTTACATACATACACACACACACACACACACACACAACCACGTTACTCTACAGTTTGGGACTCTTTACATACATACACACACACACACAACCACGTTACTCTACAGTATGGGACTCTTGACATACATACACACACAC
>JAGDYQ010000164.1:2242576-2272760 GCA_021962125.1 Bulinus truncatus
GACTGTTTACATACATACACACACACACACACAACCACGTTACTCTACAGTATGGGACTGTTTACATACATACACACACACACACACACACAACCACGTTACTCTACAGTATGGGACTGTTTACATACATACACACACACACACACACACAACCACGTTACTCTACAGTATGGGACTGTTTACATACATACACACACACACACACAACCACGTTACTCTACAGTATGGGACTCTTTACATACATACACACACACACACACAACCACGTTACTCTACAATATGGGACTGTTTACATACATACACACACACACACACGCAACCACGTTACTCTACAGTATGGGACTGTTTACATACATACACACACACACACAACCACATTACTCTACAGTATGGGACTGTTTACATACATACACACACACACAACCACGTTACTCTACAGTATGGGATTGTTTACATACATACATACACACACACACACACTCAACCACGTTACTCTACAGTATGGGACTGTTTACGTACATACACACACACACACACAACCACGTTACTCTACAGTATGGGACTCTTTACATACATACACACACACACACAACCACGTTACTCTACAGTATGGGACTCTTTACATACATACACACACACACACAACCACCTTACTCTACAGTATGGGACTCTTTACATACATACATACACACACACACACACACAACCACGTTACTCTACAGTATGGGACTCTTTACATACATACACACACACACACACAACCACGTTACTCTACAGTATGGGACTGTTTACATACATACACACACACACAACCACGTTACTCTACAGTATGGGACTGTTTACATACATACACACACACACACACACACAACCACGTTACTCTACAGTATGGGACTCTTTACATACATACACACACACACACACACACAACCACGTTACTCTACAGTATGGGACTGTTTACATACATACACACACACACACAACCACGTTACTCTACAGTATGGGACTCTTTACTTACATACACACACACACACAACCACGTTACTCTACAGTATGGGACTCTTTACATACATACACACACACACACACAACCACGTTACTCTACAGTATGGGACTGTTTACATACATACACACACACACACACACAACCACGTTACTCTACAGTATGGGACTGTTTACATACATACACACACACACACAACCACGTTACTCTACAGTATGGGACTCTTTACATACATACACACACACACACAACCACGTTACTCTACAGTATGGGACTGTTTACATACATACACACACACACACAACCACGTTTCTCTACAGTATGGGACTGTTTTCATACATACACACACACACACACACACAACCATGTTACTCTACAGTATGGGACTGTTTACATACATACACACACACACACACACACAACCACGTTACTCTACAGTATGGGACTCTTTACATACATACACACACACACACACAACCACGTTACTCTAGAGTATGGGACTCTTTACATACATACACACACACACACAACCACGTTACTCTACAGTACGGGACTCTTACATACATACACACACACACAACCACCTTACTCTACAGTATGGGACTGTTTACATACATACACACACACACACACAAACACGTTACTCTACAGTATGGGACTGTTTACATACATACACACACACACACAACCACGTTACTCTACAATATGGGACTGTTTACATACATACACACACACACACAATTATTATAATTTAATAAAAAAAAAAAACACTTATTGTAAGGGATTTAATAATAAAAAAATTTTATTATAGGATTTAAATAAACTAAACACTTACTTAATAGGGATTTAATAAAAAAAAAAACTTACTTAAATATAATTTTAATAAAAAAAAAAAACACAACCAAGTTACTCTACAGTATGGGACTCTTTACATACATACACACACACACACACACACAAAAAAAAAACCACGTTACTCTACAGTACGGGACTCTTTACATACATACACACACACACAACAACCACGTTACTCTACAGTATGGGACTGTTTACATACATACATACACACACACACTAACCACGTTACTCTACAAAGTATGGGACTGTTTACGTACATACACACACACACACACAACCACGTTACTCTACAGTATGGGACTCTTTACATACATACACACACACACACACAACAAGGTTACTCTACAGTATGGGACTCTTTACATACATACACACACACACAACCACCTTACTCTACAGTATGGGACTCTTTACATACATACATACACACACAACCACGTTACTCTACAGTATGGGACTCTTTACATACATACACACACACACAACCACGTTACTCTGGTATGGGACTGTTTATACATACACACACACACAACCACGTTACTCTCACAAATATGCAGGACTCTTTACATACATACACACACACACACACAACCACGTTACTCTACAGTATGGGACTGTTTACATACATACACACACACACACAACCACATTACTCTACAGTATGGGACTCTTTACATACATACACACACACAACCACGTTACTCTACAGTATGGATATTTTACATACATACACACACACACACACACAACCACGTTACTCTACAGTGTGCAGCTCTTTACATACATACACACACACACACAAACACAACTACGTTACTCTACAGTATGGGACTGTTTACATACATACAGACACACACAATTACGTTACTCTACAGTATGGGACTGTTTACATACATACACACACACACACAACCACGTTACTCTACAGTATGGGACTGTTTTACATACATACACACACACACACACACACACAACACGTTACTCTACCAGTATGGGACTTTTTACATACATACACACACACAAACCACGTTACTCTACAGTATGGGACTGTTTACATACATACACACACACACAACCACGTTACTCTTCAGTATGGGACTCTTTACTTACATACACACACACACACAACCACGTTACTCTACAGTATGGGACTGTTTACATACATACACACACACACACACAAACAACCACGTTACTCCACAGTATGGGACTGTTACATACATACATACACACACACACACAACCACGTTACTCTACAGTATGGGACTGTTTACATACATACACACACACACAACCACATTACTCTACAGTATGGGACTATTTACATACATACACACACACACAACCACGTTACTCTACAGTATGGGACTCTTTACATACATACACACACACACACAACCACGTTACTCTACAGTATGGGACTGTTTTCATACATACACACACACACACACACAACCACGTTACTCTACAGTATGGGACTGTTTACATACATACACACACACACACACACACAACCACGTTACTCTACAGTATGGGACTCTTACATACACACACACACACTGACACATTTCTGTAGAGTATGGGACTCTTTACATACATACACCCACACACACAACCACGTTACTCTACAGTACAGGACTCTTTACATACATACACACACACACAACCACGTTACTCTACAGTATGGGACTGTTTACATACATACACACACACACACACAACCACGTTTCTCTACAGTATGGGTTGTTTACATACATACACACACACACAAACACAACTACGTTACTCTACAGTATAGGACTGTTTACATACATACAGACACACACAATTACGTTACTCTACAGTATGGGACTGTTTACATACATACACACACACACACACAACCACGTTACTCTACAGTATGGGACTGTTTACATACATACACACACACACACACACAACCACGTTACTCTACAGTATGGGACTTTTACATACATACACACACACACACAACCACGTTACTCAGTATGGGACTGTTTACATACATACACACACACACAACCACACTCTTCAGTATGGGACTCTTTACTTACATACACACACACACACAACCACATTACTCTACAGTATGGACTCTTTACATACATACACACACACACACAACCACGTTACTCTACAGTATGGGACTGTTTACATACATACATACACACACACACAACCACGTTACTCTACAGTATGGGACTGTTTACATACATACACACACACACACAACCACGTTACTCTACGAGTATGGGACTCTTTTACATACATACACACACACACACAACCACGTTACTCTACCTACAGTATGGGACTCTTTACATACCTTACACACACACAACCACGTTACTCTCTACAGTATGAGGACTGTTTCATACATACACACACACACACACAACCACGTTACTCTACAGTATGCAGGACCATTTACATACATACACACACACACACACACAACCACGTTACTCTACAGTATGGGACTCTTAACATACATACACACACACACACAACCACGTTACTGTAGAGTATGGGACTCTTTACATACATACACACACACACACAACCACGTTACTCTACAGTACAAGGACTCTTTACATACATACACACACACAACCACGTTACCTACAGTATGGGACTGTTTACATACATACACACACACACACAACCACGTTTCTCTACAGTATGGGACTGTTTACATACACATACACACACACACAACCACGTTACTCTACAATAAGAGGACTGTTTATACATAGACACACACACACACACAACCAAGTTACTCTACAGTATGGGACTGTTTACATACATACACACACACACACACACAACCACGTTACTCCTTACAGTATGGGACTGTTTACATACATACACACACACACACCAACCACGTTACTCTACAGTATGGGACTGTTTACATACATACACACACACACACACAACCACGTTACTCTACAGTATGGGACTGTTTACATACATACACACACACACACACACACACAACCACGTTACTCTACAGTATGGGACTGTTTACATACATACATACACACACACACACACAATTATTATATACTTTTAAATAATACAAAAAAAAACCACTTACTCTATATGGACTCTTTAAAATACAAAAAAACCACTTACTCTAATATAGACTTTTAAAAACAAAAACACACACCACTTACTCTACATAGGACCATTTACTACCACACAAAACAACCACATTACTCTACATAGGGACTTTTACTACTACACACACACACAATACTTACTCTACATAGGATTTTTACATACATACATACACACACACACACACTCTAACCACGTTACTCTACAGTATAGGACTGTTTACGTACATACACACACACACACAAACCACGTTACTCTACAGTATGGGACTCTTTACATACATACACACACACACAACCACGTTACTCTACAGTATGGGACTCTTTACATACATACACACACACACACAACCACCTTACTCTACAGTATAGGACTCTTTACATACATACATACACACACACACATAACCACGTTACTCTACAGTATGGGACTCTTTACATACATACACACACACACACACAACCACGTTACTCTACAGTATGGGACTGTTTACATACATACACACATAACACACACAAACCACGTTACTCTACAGTATAGGACTCTTTACATACATACATCACACACACACACAACCACGTTACTCTACAGTATAGGACTGTTTACATACATACACACACACACACACAAACCCACGTTACTCTACAGTATGGGACTCTTTACATACATACACACACACACACAAACCACGTTACTCTACAGTATGGGACTGTTTACATACATACCACACACACACACAAAACCACGTTACTCTACAGTATGGGACTCTTTAACATACATACACACACACACACACAAACACAACCACGTTACTCTACAGTATGGGACTGTTTACATACATACACACACACACACACAACAACCACGTTACTCTACAGTATGGATCTCTTTACATACATACACACACACTCATTAAAAAAAAAAATAAAAAAAAAAATACTAAAAAAAAAAATCCTAAAAAAAAAAAAATACTAAAAAAAAAAAATACTAACAAAAAAAAAAAAATACTAATAAACAAAAAAAAAAAACTTACTCTAATAAAAACAAAAAAAAACCACTATCTCTCAATACAAAAAAAAAAAACCCTTCTCTAATCAAAAAAAAAAACCACTTACTCTAATACAAAAAAAAAAAAAACCTTATCTAATGCTAAAAAAAAAAAACCACTTACTCAATAACTAAAAAAAAAAAAACCACTTACTCTAATACTTTAAAAAAAAAAAAACACTTATCTAATAGACTTAAACAACACAAAAAACCACTTACTCTTAACTTTTACCTACATACACACACACACACACAACCACGTTACTCTACAGTATGGGACTGTTTACATACATACACACACACACAAACACAACCACGTTACTCTACAGTATGGGACTCTTTACATACATACACACACACACACACAACAATTACGTTACTCTAGGGTCTTTAATAATAAAAAAAAACCACGTTATCTAATAGGGACTCTTTAATAATACACAAAAACCACTTACTCTACAGTAGGGATTTTTACATACATACACACACACAAACCATTACTCTACAGTATGGGACTGTTTACATACATACACACACACACACAAAACCACGTTACTCTACAGTATGGGACTCTTTACATACATACACACACACACACAAACCACGTTACTCTACAGTATGGCAACTTTTACATACATACACACACACACACACACAAAAACCACGTTACTCTACAGTATGGGACTCTTTACATACATACACACACACACACAAACCACGTTACTCTACAGTATGGGACTCTTTACTTACATACACACACACACACAACCATGTTACTCTACAGTATGGGACTCTTTACATACATACACACACACACACACAACCACGTTACTCTACAGTATGGGACTTTTACATACATACATACACACACACACACACAACCACGTTACTCTACAGATATGGGACTGTTTACATACATACACACACACTCACAACCACGTTACTCTACAGTATGGGACTCTTTACATACAATAAAAAAAAAAAAAAAAAAATTATTAATAAAAAAAAAAAAAATTATTAATAGAAAAAAAAAAAAAATTATTAATAAAAAAAAAAAAAAAAAGTTATTGGGGGAAATAAAAAAAAAAAATAAATTATCTAATAGATTATAATACACACACACACACAAACCACGTTACTCTACAGTATGGGACTCTTTACATACATACACACACACACATTTTATTAATATGGACTTAAAAAAAAAAAATTATCTAATAGGACTTAAAAAAAAAAAAAAACACTTATCTAATAAATCTTTAATAAAAAAAAAAAATTACCTCAATAGGACTTTAATACAACAAAAAAACCACGTTACTCTACAGTATAAGGACTCTTTACATACATACAACACACACACAAACCACGTTACTCTACAGTATGGGACTGTTTTATAAAAAAATTTTATATGGGATCTTTAATAATACAAAAAACAGTTACTCTGGTTGGACTGTTTTACATACATACACACACACACACACATAACCACGTTACTCTACAGTATGGGACTCTTTACATACATACACACACACACACACAACCACGTTACTCTACAATATGGGGCTGTTTACATACATACACACACACACACACCCAACCAGTTACTCTACAGTAAAAAAAAAAATATTAATAAAAAAAAAAAAGTTATTAAGGTAAAAAAAAATTATTATTGGGTAAAAAAAAAAAAAGTTATTAATAGGGAAAAAAAAAAAAAACACGTTACTCTAAGTAGGGTTAATAAAAAAAAAAAAACGTTATTAAGTATGGGATTCATAATAAAAAAAAACACGTTATTAAGTAAGATTTATTAATAAAAAATAAAGTTATTAATGTAGATTTAAAAAAAAAAAAAAAACGTTTTCCATAGGGATTTAATAATAAAAAAAAAAAACACGTTATCTAAGTAGGGATTTATAATAAAAAAACACGTTACTCTAAGTAGGGATTAAAAAAAAAAAAACCACGTTACTCTAATAGGGAAAATAAAAAAAAAGTATATTAGGGGATCTTAAAAAAAAAAAACCACGTTGTGTATAGTTTTAATAAAAAAAAAAAAAACACGTTTCTCTAAGTAGGGACTTTTTAATACAATAAAAAAAAAAAACCAGTTACTCTAAATATGGGATGTTTAATAATAAAAAAAAACATTACTCCTATATGGGACTGTTTACATACATACACACACACACACACACAAAAACCACGTTACTCCTACAGTATGGGACTGTTTACATACATACACACACACACACACACAGCCACGTTACTCTACAGTATGGGACTGTTTACATACATACACACACACACACACAACCACGTTACTCTACAGTATGGGACTCTTTATATACATACACACACACACACACAACCACGTTACTCTACAATATGGGACTGTTTACATACATACACACACACACAACCAAGTTACTCTACAGTATGGGACTGTTTACATACATACACACACACACAACCACGTTACTCTACAGTATGGGACTGTTTACATACATACACACACACACACACAACCACGTTTCTCTACAGTATGGGACTGTTTACATACATACACACACACACACACAACCACGTTACTCTACAATATGGGACTGTTTACATACATACACACACACACACACAACCAAGTTACTCTACAGTATGGGACTGTTTACATACATACACACACACACACACAACCACGTTACTCTACAGTATGGGACTATTTTACATACATACACACACACACACACAACCACGTTACTCTACAGTATGGGACTGTTTACATACATACACACACACACACACACACAACCACGTTACTCTACAGTATGGGACTCTTTACATACATACACACACACACACACAACCACGTTACTCTACAGTATGGGACTCTTTACATACATACACACACACACACACAACCACGTTACTCTACAGTATGGGACTGTTTACATACATACACACACACACACACAACCACGTTACTCTACAGTATGGGACTGTTTACATACATACACACACACACACACACACAACCACGTTACTCTACAGTATGGGACTCTTTACATACATACACACACACACACACAACCACGTTACTCTACAGTATGGGACTCTTTACATACATACACACACACACACAACCACGTTACTCTACAGTACGGGACTCTTTACATACATACACACACACACAACCACGTTACTCTACAGTATGGGACTGTTTACATACATACACACACACACACACACAAACACGTTTCTCTACAGTATGGGACTGTTTACATACATACACACACACACACACAACCACGTTACTCTACAATATGGGACTGTTTACATACATACACACACACACACACAACCAAGTTACTCTACAGTATGGGACTGTTTACATACATACACACACACACACACACACAACCACGTTACTCTACAGTATGGGACTGTTTACATACATACACACACACACACACAACCACGTTACTCTACAGTATGGGACTGTTTACATACATACACACACACACACACAACCACGTTACTCTGCAGTATGGGACTGTTTACATACATACACACACACACACAACCACGTTACTCTACAGTATGGGACTCTTTATATACATACACACACACACACACAACCACGTTACTCTACAATATGGGACTGTTTACATACATACACACACACAAACACAACCAAGTTACTCTACAGTATGGGACTGTTTACATACATACACACACACACAACCACGTTACTCTACAGTATGGGACTGTTTACATACATACACACACACACACACAACCACGTTTCTCTACAGTATGGGACTGTTTACATACATACACACACACACACACACACAACCACGTTACTCTACAATATGGGACTGTTTACATACATACACACACACACACACAACCAAGTTACTCTACAGTATGGGACTGTTTACATACATACACACACACACACACACAACCACGTTACTCTACAGTATGGGACTGTTTACATACATACACACACACACACAACCACGTTACTCTACAGTATGGGACTGTTTACATACATACACACACACACACAACCACGTTACTCTACAGTATGGGACTGTTTACATACATACACACACACACACACACAACCACGTTACTCTACAGTATGGGACTCTTTACATACATACACACACACACACAACCACGTTACTCTACAGTATGGGACTCTTTACATACATACACACACACACACAACCACGTTACTCTACAGTATGGGACTGTTTACATACATACACACACACACACACACAACCACGTTACTCTACAGTATGGGACTGTTTACATACATACACACACACACACAACCACGTTACTCTACAGTATGGGACTCTTTACATACATACACACACACACACAACCACGTTACTCTACAGTATGGGACTCTTTACATACATACACACACACACACAACCACGTTACTCTACAGTACGGGACTCTTTACATACATACACACACACACAACCACGTTACTCTACAGTATGGGATTGTTTACATACATACACACACACACACAACCACGTTACTCTACAGTATGGGACTGTTTACATACATACACACACACACACACACAACCACGTTACTCTACAGTATGGGACTCTTTACATACATACACACACACACACAACCACGTTACTCTACAGTATGGCACTGTTTACATACATACACACACACACACGCACACACAACCACGTTACTCTACAGTATGGGACTCTTTACATACATACACACACACACACACAACCACGTTACTCTACAGTATGGGACTGTTTACATACATACACACACACACACAACCATGTTACTCTACAGTATGGGACTCTTTACATACATACACACACACACACACAACCACGTTACTCTACAGTATGGGACTGTTTACATACATACACACACACACACACACACAACCACGTTACTCTACAGTATGGGACTGTTTACATACATACACACACACACTCACAACCACGTTACTCTACAGTATGGGACTCTTTACATACACACACACACACACAACCACGTTACTCTACAATATGGGACTGTTTACATACATACACACACACACACACACACAACCACGTTACTCTACAGTATGGGACTGTTTACATACATACACACACACACGCAACCACGTTACTCTACAGTATGGGACTGTTTACATACATACACACACACACACACAACCACATTACTCTACAGTATGGGACTGTTTACATACATACACACACACACACAACCACGTTACTCTACAGTATGGGATTGTTTACATACATACATACACACACACACACACTCAACCACGTTACTCTACAGTATGGGACTGTTTACGTACATACACACACACACACACAACCACGTTACTCTACAGTATGGGACTCTTTACATACATACACACACACACAACCACGTTACTCTACAGTATGGGACTCTTTACATACATACACACACACACACAACCACCTTACTCTACAGTATGGGACTCTTTACATACATACATACACACACACACACACAACCACGTTACTCTACAGTATGGGACTCTTTACATACATACACACACACACACACAACCACGTTACTCTACAGTATGGGACTGTTTACATACATACACACACACACAACCACGTTACTCTACAGTATGGGACTCTTTACATACATACATACACACACACACACAACCACGTTACTCTACAGTATGGGACTGTTTACATACATACACACACACACACACAACCACGTTACTCTACAGTATGGGACTCTTTACATACATACACACACACACAACCACGTTACTCTACAGTATGGGACTGTTTACATACATACACACACACACACACACAACCACGTTACTCTACAGCATGGGACTCTTTACATACATACACACACACACAACCACGTTACTCTACAGTATGGGACTCTTTACACACATACACACACACACACACAACCACGTTACTCTACAGTATGGGACTGTTTACATACATACACACACACACACACAACCACGTTACTCTACAGTGTGCGACTCTTTACATACATACACACACACACACACAACCACGTTACTCTACAGTATGGGACTGTTTACATACATACACACACACACAAACACAACCACGTTACTCTACAGTATGGGACTTTTTACATACATACAGACACACACACACACAATTACGTTACTCTACAGTATGGGACTGTTTACATACATACACACACACACACAACCACGTTACTCTACAGTATGGGACTGTTTACATACATACACACACACACACACACAACCACGTTACTCTACAGTATGGGACTTTTTACATACATACACACACACACACACACAACCACGTTACTCTACAGTATGGGACTGTTTACATACATACACACACAAACACAACCACGTTACTCTACAGTATGGGACTCTTTACTTACATACACACACACACACAACCACGTTACTCTACAGTATGGGACTCTTTACATACATACACACACACACACACAACCACGTTACTCTACAGTATGGGACTGTTTACATACATACATACACACACACACACACAACCACGTTACTCTACAGTATGGGACTGTTTACATACATACACACACACACACACAACCACGTTACTCTACAGTATGGGACTCTTTACATACATACACACACACACACAACCACGTTACTCTACAGTATGGGACTCTTTACATACATACACACACACACACAACCACGTTACTCTACAGTATGGGACTGTTTTCATACATACACACACACACACACACAACCACGTTACTCTACAGTATGGGACTGTTTACATACATACACACACACACACACACACAACCACGTTACTCTACAGTATGGGACTCTTTACATACATACACACACACACACAACCACGTTACTCTACAGTACGGGACTCTTTACATACATACACACACACACAACCACGTTACTCTACAGTATGGGACTGTTTACATACATACACACACACACACACACAACCACGTTTCTCTACAGTATGGGACTGTTTACATACATACACACACACACACACAACCACGTTACTCTACAATATGGGACTGTTTACATACATACACACACACACACACAACCAAGTTACTCTACAGTATGGGACTGTTTACATACATACACACACACACACACACACACACAACCACGTTACTCTACAGTATGGGACTGTTTACATACATACACACACACACACACACAGCCACGTTACTCTACAGTATGGGACTGTTTACATACATACACACACACACACACACAACCACGTTACTCTACAGTATGGGACTCTTTATATACATACACACACACACACACAACCACGTTACTCTACAATATGGGACTGTTTACATACATACACACACACACACAACCAAGTTACTCTACAGTATGGGACTGTTTACATACATACACACACACACAACCACGTTACTCTACAGTATGGGACTGTTTACATACATACACACACACACACACAACCACGTTTCTCTACAGTATGGGACTGTTTACATACATACACACACACACACACACACAACCACGTTACTCTACAATATGGGACTGTTTACATACATACACACACACACACACAACCAAGTTACTCTACAGTATGGGACTGTTTACATACATACACACACACACACAACCACGTTACTCTACAGTATGGGACTGTTTACATACATACACACACACACACAACCACGTTACTCTACAGTATGGGACTGTTTACATACATACACACACACACACACACACAACCACGTTACTCTACAGTATGGGACTCTTTACATACATACACACACACACACAACCACGTTACTCTACAGTATGGGACTCTTTACATACATACACACACACACACAACCACGTTACTCTACAGTATGGGACTGTTTACATACATACACACACACACACACAACCACGTTACTCTACAGTATGGGACTGTTTACATACATACACACACACACACACAACCACGTTACTCTACAGTATGGGACTCTTTACATACATACACACACACACACACAACCACGTTACTCTACAGTATGGGACTCTTTACATACATACACACACACACACAACCACGTTACTCTACAGTACGGGACTCTTTACATACATACACACACACACAACCACGTTACTCTACAGTATGGGACTGTTTACATACATACACACACACACACACACAACCACGTTTCTCTACAGTATGGGACTGTTTACATACATACACACACACACACAACCACGTTACTCTACAATATGGGACTGTTTACATACATACACACACACACACACAACCAAGTTACTCTACAGTATGGGACTGTTTACATACATACACACACACACACACACACACACAACCACGTTACTCTACAGTATGGGACTGTTTACATACATACACACACACACACACAACCACGTTACTCTACAGTATGGGACTGTTTACATACATACACACACACACACAACCACGTTACTCTGCAGTATGGGACTGTTTACATACATACACACACACACACACAACCACGTTACTCTACAGTATGGGACTCTTTATATACATACACACACACACACACAACCACGTTACTCTACAATATGGGACTGTTTACATACATACACACACACAAACACAACCAAGTTACTCTACAGTATGGGACTGTTTACATACATACACACACACACAACCACGTTACTCTACAGTATGGGACTGTTTACATACATACACACACACACACACACAACCACGTTTCTCTACAGTATGGGACTGTTTACATACATACACACACACACACACAACCACGTCACTCTACAATATGGGACTGTTTACATACATACACACACACACACACAACCAAGTTACTCTACAGTATGGGACTCTTTACATACATACATACATACACACACACACACAACCACGTTACTCTACAGTATGGGACTTTTTACATACATACACACACACAACCACGTTACTCTACAGTATGGGACTGTTTACATACATACATACACACACACACACACAACCACGTTACTCTACAGTATGGGACTCTTTACATACATACACACACACACACATCAACGTTACTCTACAGTATGGGACTCTTTACATACATACACTCACACACACACAACCACGTTACACTACAGTATGGGACTGTTTACATACATACACACACACACACACACAACCACGTTACTCTACAGTATGGGACTGTTTACATACATACACACACACACACAACCACGTTACTCTACAGTATGGGACTGTTTACATACATACACACACACACACACACAACCACGTTACTCTACAGTATGGGACTCTTTACATACATACACACACACACACGCACACACAACCACGTTACTCTACAGTATGGGACTGTTTACATACATACACACACACACACAACCACGTTACTCTACAGTATGGGACTCTTTACATACATACACACACACACACAACCACGTTACTCTACAATATGGGACTGTTTACATACATACACACACACACACACAACCACGTTACTCTACAGTATGGGACTGTTTACATACATACACACACACACACACGCAACCACGTTACTCTACAGTATGGGACTGTTTACATACATACACACACACACACACAACCACATTACTCTACAGTATGGGACTGTTTACATACATATACACACACACACAACCACGTTACTCTACAGTATGGGATTGTTTACATACATACATACACACACACACACACTCAACCACGTTACTCTACAGTATGGGACTGTTTACGTACATACACACACACACACACAACCACGTTACTCTACAGTATGGGACTCTTTACATACATACACACACACACACAACCACCTTACTCTACAGTATGGGAATCTTTACATACATACATACACACACACACACACAACCACGTTACTCTACAGTATGGGACTGTTTACATACATACACACACACACACAACCACGTTACTCTACAGTATGGGACTGTTTACATACATACACACACACACAACCACGTTACTCTACAGTATGGGACTGTTTACATACATACACACACACACACAACCACGTTACTCTACAGTATGGGACTGTTTACATACATACACACACACACACACAACCACGTTACTCTACAGTATGGGACTCTTTACATACATACACACACACACACAACCACGTTACTCTACAGTATGGGACTGTTTACATACATACACACACACACACACACACACACAACCACGTTACTCTACAGTATGGGACTCTTTACATACATACACACACACACACAACCACGTTACTCTACAGTATGGGACTCTTTACATACATACACACACACACACACAACCACGTTACTCTACAGTATGGGACTGTTTACATACATACACACACACACACACACAACCACGTTACTCTACAGTATGGGACTGTTTACATACATACATACACACACACACACACAACCACGTTACTCTACAGTATGGGACTGTTTACATACATACACACACACACACACAACCACGTTACTCTACAGTATGGGACTCTTTACATACATACACACACACACACAACCACGTTACTCTGCAGTATGGGACTCTTTACATACATACACACACACACACACAACCACGTTACTCTACAGTATGGGACTGTTTACATACATACACACACACACACACAACCACGTTTCTCTACAGTATGGGACTGTTTACATACATACACACACACACACACAACCACGTTACTCTACAGTATGGGACTGTTTACATACCTACACACACACACACAACCACGTTACTCTACAGTATGGGACTGTTTACATACATACACACACACACACACAACCACGTTACTCTGCAGTATGGGACTGTTTACATACATACACACACACACACACAACCACGTTACTCTACAGTATGGGACTGTTTACATACATACACACACACACACACAACCACGTTACTCTACAGTATGGGACTGTTTACATACATACACACACACACACACAACCACGTTACTCTACAGTATGGGACTGTTTACATACATACACACACACACACACAACCACGTTACTCTACAGTATGGGACTCTTTATATACATACACACACACACACACACAACCACGTTACTCTACAATATGGGACTGTTTACATACATACACACACACACACAACCACGTTACTCTACAGTATGGGACTGTTTACATACATACACACACACACACACACACAACCACGTTACTCTACAGTATGGGACTGTTTACATACATACACACACACACACAACCACGTTACTCTACAGTATGGGACTGTTTACATACATACACACACACACAACCACGTTACTCTACAGTATGGGACTGTTTACATACATACACACACACACACAACCACGTTACTCTACAGTATGGGACTGTTTACATACATACACACACACACACACAACCACGTTACTCTACAGTATGGGACTCTTTACATACATACACACACACACACACACACACACAACCACGTTACTCTACAGTATGGGACTGTTTACATACATACACACACACACACAACCACGTTACTCTACAGTATGGGACTGTTTACATACATACACACACACACACACAACCACGTTACTCTACAGTATGGGACTCTTTACATACATACACACACACACACACACAACCACGTTACTCTACAGTATGGGACTGTTTACATACATACACACACACACACACAACCACGTTACTCTACAGTATGGGACTGTTTACATACATACACAAACACACACACAACCAAGTTACTCTACAGTATGGGACTGTTTACATACATACACACACACACAACCACGTTACTCTACAGTATGGGACTCTTTACATACATACATACACACACACACACACAACCACGTTACTCTTCAGTATGGGACTGTTTACATACATACACACACACACACACAACCACGTTACTCTACAGTATGGGACTCTTTACATACATACACACACACACACAAAACCACGTTACTCTACAGTATGGGACTGTTTACATACATACATACACACACACAACCACGTTACTCTACAGTATGGGACTCTTTATATACATACACACACACACACACACAACCACGTTACTCTACAGTATGGGACTGTTTACATACATACACACACACACACACAACCACGTTACTCTACAGTATGGGACTGTTTACATACATACACACACACACACACACACAACCACGTTCCTCTACAGTATGGGACTGTTTACATACATACACACACACACACAACCACGTTACTCTACAGTATGGGACTGTTTACATACATACACACACACACACAACCACGTTACTCTACAGTATGGAACTGTTTACATACACACACACACACACACAACCACGTTACTCTACAGTATGGGACTGTTTACATACATACACACACACACACACAACCACGTTACTCTACAGTATGGGACTGTTTACATACATACACACACACACACACAACCACGTTACTCTACAGTATGGGACTCTTTACATACATACACACACACACACACAACCACGTTACTCTACAGTATGGGACTCTTTACATACATACACACACACACACACACACAACCACGTTACTCTGCAGTATGGGACTGTTTACATACATACACACACACACACACACAACCACGTTACTCTACAGTATGGGACTGTTTACATACATACACACACACACACACAACCACGTTACTCTACAGTATGGGACTGTTTACATACATACACACACACACACACACACAACCACGTTACTCTACAGTATGGGACTGTTTACATACATACACACACACACACACAACCACGTTACTCTACAGTATGGGACTCTTTATATACATACACACACACACACACAACCACGTTACTCTACAATATGGGACTGTTTACATACATACACACACACACACACAACCACGTTACTCTACAGTATGGGACTGTTTACATACATACACACACACACACACACACAACCACGTTACTCTACAGTATGGGACTGTTTACATACATACACACACACACACAACCACGTTACTCTACAGTATGGGACTGTTTACATACATACACACACACACAACCACGTTACTCTACAGTATGGGACTTTTTACATACATACACACACACACAACCACGTTACTCTACAGTATGGGACTGTTTACATACATACACACACACACACAACCACGTTACTCTACAGTATGGGACTGTTTACATACATACACACACACACAACCACGTTACTCTACAGTATGGGACTCTTTACATACATACACACACACACACACACAACCACGTTACTCTACAGTATGGGACTGTTTACATACATACACACACACACAACCACGTTACTCTACAGTATGGGACTGTTTACATACATACACACACACACACACAACCACGTTACTCTACAGTATGGGACTCTTTACATACATACACACACACACACACAACCACGTTACTCTACAGTATGGGACTGTTTACATACATACACACACACACACACAACCACGTTACTCTACAGTATGGGACTGTTTACATACATACACACACACACACACAACCAAGTTACTCTACAGTATGGGACTGTTTACATACATACACACACACACAACCACGTTACTCTACAGTATGGGACTCTTTACATACATACATACACACACACACACAACCACGTTACTCTTCAGTATGGGACTGTTTACATACATACACACACACACACACAACCACGTTACTCTACAGTATGGGACTGTTTACATACATACACACACACACACACAACCACGTTACTCTACAGTATGGGACTCTTTACATACATACACACACACACACACAAAACCACGTTACTCTACAGTATGGGACTGTTTACATACATACATACACACACACAACCACGTTACTCTACAGTATGGGACTCTTTATATACATACACACACACACACACACAACCACGTTACTCTACAGTATGGGACTGTTTACATACATACACACACACACACAACCACGTTACTCTACAGTATGGGACTGTTTACATACATACACACACACACACACACACAACCACGTTCCTCTACAGTATGGGACTGTTTACATACATACACACACACACACAACCACGTTACTCTACAGTATGGGACTGTTTACATACACACACACACACACACACAACCACGTTACTCTACAGTATGGGACTGTTTACATACATACACACACACAACCACGTTACTCTACAGTATGGGACTGTTTACATACATACACACACACACACACAACCACGTTACTCTACAGTATGGGACTCTTTACATACATACACACACACACACAACCACGTTACTCTACAGTATGGGACTCTTTACATACATACACACACACACACACACACAACCACGTTACTCTCCAGTATGGGACTGTTTACATACATACACACACACACACACACAACCACGTTACTCTACAGTATGGGACTCTTTACATACATACACACACACACACACACAACCACGTTACTCTACAGTATGGGACTGTTTACATACATACACACACACACACACAACCACGTTACTCTACAATATGGGACTCTTTACATACATACACACACACACACAACCACGTTACTCTACAGTACGGGACTCTTTACATACATACACACACACACAACCACGTTACTCTACAGTATGGGACTGTTTACATACATACACACACACACACACACAACCACGTTTCTCTACAGTATGGGACTGTTTACATACATACACACACACACACACAACCACGTTACTCTACAATATGGGACTGTTTACATACATACACACACACACACACACACACAACCACGTTACTCTACAGTATGGGACTCTTTACATACATACACACACACACAACCACGTTACTCTACAGTATGGGACTCTTTACATACATACACACACACACACACAACCACGTTACTCTACAGTATGGGACTCTTTACATACATACACACACACACACACAACCACGTTACTCTACAGTATGGGACTGTTTACATACATACACACACACACACACACACACAACCACGTTACTCTACAGTATGGGACTCTTTACATACTAAACATATACCTCCCCCCACCCCCAATCATAGTATTATGTAACAAAAATCATGACCCCCCCCTCCCTTTCCCCCTCTTTTTCTAATAATATATGACTCACCCACGGTCCTGTAGTTTACAACTGACTATATGAACTTTAAGTGTTTTTACTCTATAGTTACACCATATAACGGACGTCACTCCTGAATATATAATGGATTATAACAAAAGCCAGAACCCTCCCTCCCCCCCATACAATCCCCTTCCACCCAACTGCGTAATATAATATGTAAAAGGTTTCTCTTTTTTTTATTATAAATTATGGATTATTCGTATGCTGAAAGATCTGATATACTTCCAGCATGTCACATTTAGTTGTTACTCACACTGAGAACAATATATGGCCTCAAGGGATATAGATTTTCATAAATTGTGTCTAAAAACATGCCCTTGGCAATAGTGAAGATATTATCATAAAATGTCTCTACAAATATGCCCTTGCAATAGTAAAGATATTTAATGTGGTTATCACAAGCCCCGAATAAGTTAACCCTACGGCAATATAATTCATAATGGCGTCTACCGTATTTAATCCAATAACAATAACACAATCTCTGCGAGACTATTGCAGGATTTACGTTTTGTCAACGACGGTGCGAGAGTACGTGTGTGTGTGTGTGTGTGTGTGTTTGTGCGCACGCGTGTCCTCATTTAGAGACAATGTACAGCGGATGACCGTGATTAGAGTTCAATAAACCCATCAATAGCTCGGTAGATCAATAATGTGTTCACGGGTCGTGTGATTTTTCCCCCGCCCTCTCTGTCGCTCGATTCATCGAGTGCAAATTAAGTGGCTTTTGAGTGTGAGACTTGTTAGGATAAAGTGGGTAAATGAAAAGATGAAAATAATCTCAAAAATATGAGTGTGTGTATGAGAGTGTCTTTGAGTGAGTGTATGAGAGTGTCTTTAAGTGTATTTGAGAGTTCCTTTAAGTGTGTGTATGAGAGTGTCTATGAGTGTGTGTATGAGAGTGTCTTTGAGTGTGTGTATGAGAGTTCCTTTGAGTGTGTATGAGAGAGTCTTTGAGTGTGTGTATGAGAGTGTCTTTGAGTGTGTGTATGAGAGTGTCTTTGAGTGTGTGTATGAGAGTTCCTTTGAATGTGTTTATGTCTTTGAGTGTGTGTCTGAGTGTTTGGGTAGAAAAAAGGGTAGTGAAAGGTTGAACAGTGTTGGTTGATAAAATAAATTGAAGGTGTCAAGAATATTAAGTACTAGAACTTATAATTGACGACTGTTAACACGAGAATAGAAGAGGGAGAGAGGAAGAGAGAGAGGGAAAGAGAGGTGTGTCCGATGACTCAAAATAGTTTGTTGACCGTTGGTCAAGTGTGAGACATAGATAAGTCTATAGGCTGAAAAATAAACGCGAATCACAACCTTTAATTATTCACAAGACTGTGTGAGGAAAATTATCCTGGATGCTCGAAACATGACATTATACAGACCAGTGATAAACGCTACATGACATTATATAGTCCATAATAAACGCTACATGACATTATATAGACCAGTGATAAACGCTACATTACATTATATAGACCAGTGATAAACGCTACATGACAGTATATAGTCCAGTGATAAACGCTACATGACATTATATAGTTCAGTGATAAACGTTACATGGCATTATATAGACCAGTGATAAACGCTACATGACATTATATAGACCAGTGATATGCGTTTCATGACATTATATAGTCTAGTGATAAACGCTACATGACATTATATAGACCAGTGATATGCGTTACATGACAGTATATAGACCAGTGATAAACGCCACATGACAGTATATAGACCAGTGATATGCGTTACACGACAGTATATAGACTAGTGATAAACGCCACATGACCGTATATAGACCAGTGATATGCGTTACGCGACAGTATATAGATCAGTGATATGCGTTACACGACAGTATATAGACTAGTGATAAACGCCACATGACCGTATATAGACCAGTGATATGCGTTACACGACAATATATAGACTAGTGATATGCGTTACATGACAGTATATAGACCAGTGATAAACGCCACATGACCGTATATAGACCAGTGATAAACGCCACATGACAGTATTTAGACAAGTGATAAACGCCAAATGACAGTCTATAGCTAAAATAAACATCTATGTTTTCTATTGTAATGTGTCTGAGCACGCTTGGCCAAAAATGTAACTCGCCCCGGGAGGGGGGTGGTGGTTTCAATATCTAGGTGCACTATCTATAGAGAGAGAAAGAGAGATAGAGAGAAAAAGACAGGATCACAGAAACACGTATAGATATAGATAGATAGATAGATAGACAGACAGATAGATAGACAGACAGATAGATAGATAGATAGATAGATAGATAGATAGATAGATAGATAGATAGATAGATAGATAGATAGATAGATAGATAGATAGATAGATAGATAGATAGATAGATAGATAGATAGATAGATAGATAGATAGATAGATAGATAGATAGATAGATAGATATGCTTATTGACATGACCATGGTATGCAAATAAACCGACACAAGGGAGATAATAATATACAATAATGTCTGATAATCGCCAAGAGATGAAATGTTCAACACAACAATGCTCTACTTGACATTTCTGTTCAACTTTCTGGCTTGTTGATTTCTTTATCGCAATTAATACGGACTGACTAATCTCTTCTGTATGTTTTTATTTTTTTATATAATTTTGACAAATTTAGAGACAAGCGAAGGATATCAGCCGTCTGTCACAAAAATTCTGTCACAGAAAGTAAAATGTGTCTATCCATAATCGTGATGTACAATTTCCCAAACGTAAATTCTGTCACAGAAAGTAAAATGTGTCTATCCATAATCGTGATGTACAATTTCCCAAACGTAAATTGAAACTGCGAAATACCTTTCCTTAAATATTTTTTTTTCCCTTTGAATATAACTTTAGATTTTTGTCGCTAATTCCGCCCTGCGCCCCTTATTGCACCGCCTGGTGCAGACACCAATCTCTATCACTGCACAACACGGTCTGTGATAATTTATTTTGTTGTCATATTTATTTACAGATGAAGATTACTTCCTGAGTTTAGGCGGGACTCTATTTGTCAACAACAACAACAACATTGCGGGGCGAGTGTATGTGTGAGTGTATGTGTGTGTCAGTGTGTGTGTGAATATATGTGTGTGTCGGTGTGTGTGTGTGAATGTGTGTGTGAATGTGGTTGTCAGTATGTGTGTGTGTGTCAGTGTGTATGTATGTTTGAGTGTGGTTTGTGTGTGAATGTGTGCGTCAGTGTGTGTGTGTGTGAATGTATGTGTGTATGTGAATGTGTGTGTCGGTGTGTTTGTGTGTGAATGTGGTTGTCAGTGTGTGTGTGTGTCAGTGTGTATGTTTGAGTGATTGTAAGAGTGTGTTTGAGTGTGGTGTGTGTGAATGTGTGTGTGATAGTGGTGTGTGTGTGAATGTGTGCGTCTGAGTGTGTTTGTGTGAGTGTGTGTGTGAATGTGTGTGTGAATGTGGTTGTCAGTGTGTGTGTGTGTGTGTGTGTGTCAGTGTCTATGTTTGAGTGTGTGTGTGAGTGTGTTTGAGTGTGGTGTGTGTGAATGTGTGTGTGAGTGTGTGTGAGTTTGGTGTGTGTGAATGTGTACGTCAGAGTGTGTGTGTTTGTGTGTGTGTGTAAATGTGGTTTGAATGTGTTTGTGTCAGAGTGTGTGTGTGTGTGTGTGAGTGAGAGTGTGTGTGTGGGTGTATGTTTAAGTGGTTGTTGGTGGCTGTATGTGAATGTGTGGATGTGTATTGAATTGGGTATTTATGAATGTGTGTAGGTGTGATTGTGGGTTGTTTGTGGGTTTGGTTGAATGTGTATGGGTGTGGTTGTGTGGAAGTGTGTGAGTGTGAAAGTCACGAATCGCCCCCATATATTTCAATGTGTTGTTGTTGTTAGTATTGTTGTTGTTATTGTTGTTGTTATTGTTGTTGTTGTTATTGTTGTTGTTGTTGTTATTGTTGTTGTATTTGGAACAAACAAAATGTGTAGGCAAACAAACTTTAAACAGAAACGTGACTGCATACAAAAGATACTCACACATACAAATAAATAAATGATTTTTTTTTCCTTCTGGTTTGTGGTCACTGATCCAAGGGGGGTAAGATAAATTCAATTATTGCGTGACCACTACTGTAAAATTGTGGCCATAGTGGAACATAAACATTCTTTTAATAAAATTAGTTTAAGAAGTAATTATTCAAATAAACTTTGCATAAACTTATTTAAGTGTACTTATCAATATGTAATGGTTTGTTGAGAATGACGTATCACTTAAAACTTCGTTTTGCATAAACCTTATTATAAAATTAGGTCAACCCATCAATATAGATATTTATCGCAAAAGTTCAGTATTATATATTAATACAAATATTGTGTACAAATATTTACTTATCGACATAGAGCACTATTATACTTAGAAATGAGTTACGCTGTATGTAAAACCGTGTACATGAACTAAGCTGTGAATTTCTCATCAATACAAATTCTGTTTACATAACCCTAAGACAGACACGACAAATCAATATCAATACTGTCGAAATTTACTAAGCTATGATCTTGACAACAATGCATAAAAATATCGTTTACATAAACTGAATTATGAATTTCTAATCCGTAGTTGAAACAAATATGTCTTCCTGTCACTAGGGACGCATTTCATTTCGTTACGTCACTTCCTCTGAGCAGCAGAAGTACAGCTGCACTTTTACATGGCAGACTTGTTCAGACATTACTTAGAACGTAAATGATGTTCGGTATCTATCTCTATTAATAATAATTTTGTCCGTTTAATAGTTGGAAATATACCAAATGCGAAACCAGACAACTCCAACGCATTATTCAAAACATGGCTTGAGGAAAAAGGTGAAAGTGTACAAAAATATTTAATGGATCTAAATCCAAATAAAGAACCAGACCCTGATGTATGTGCCTCATTTAACAACCTATACAACTGGAATGGCACAGAAGACATAGTTGATTATATTGAAAAATTTGATACAATAGCTAATCAAAATGACATTCCTAACAAAGATAGATCAGCTTATATCATCAAAAAACTTCAAGGACATAAGAAAGCTCAAAACATTGCTTTCACGAACATAAACAACTATGAACAATTGAAACATAATTTGAAAAATAAATTGAGACCAGTCATATGAATGTTTTGACTAGATCTGCAACTGACAAAATAAACAATGAGAATATCAAAACAGTAAATTGTGATATCAGCCAAACAGTCATGATGGACATAAACAAAGAACTACTGATCAAATTACAGAAGGAGGATAAATCCTTAGAACAATATTTTCGACAGGTTAAAGACACTGAAAATAATACTAAACAAGTAACATATTTTTTGAAAGACAACGTACTGTTCAGAAAATTCAAAAATCAACACACCAGTGTTAATCAAATCATGATACCTTCAATCATACGACAGAAAATATTGAAAGAGGCACACTCGACTCCATTATCAGGTCACTTGGGTCCTAAAAAGACTCTTCACAGAATTAGAGCAACATTCTACTGGTCAAAACTACTTAAAGACATAAAACTGTTTATAAAATCGTGTTTAATTTGTCAAAAACACAACAACATTGGCCCTAAACATACTGCACCTTTGTTAGAGATGGACACATCTTCTGTGCCCTTCAATAAAATCGCTATCGACATCATTGGACCACTAACAGTAATGTCCAAAAGGAAGCATAGATACATTTTGACAACAATAGACTTCGCAACGAGATGGATTGAAGCTACACCACTACAAGAAGTTACAGCTGAATCTGTATGTAAAGCCTTACTGGATATATTCACTAGATTCGGCTTCCCATCCTTTATTCTATCTGACAACGGATCACAATTCCAGGCACACATGACTCATTCTTTCATGAGTATGCTAAAAATAACACAGACATATTCAGCGAGATATAGACCTCAAGCAAATGGAGCTGTTGAGCGTGCCAACCAGACCATTAAGACAATGCTAAGAAAAATAATGGAGGAACATGGACAAGACTGGGATAACTTCTTACAGTTGATACTTTTCGCCTATAGAGAAATCCCTCACGAATCGACTGGATTCGCACCCTTCGAACTCATGTTTGGTTCCAAACCCAAAGGACCATTTACTCTATTCAAGGAGAGCATATGTGAAGAAGACGAAAACAATTTACCACCACACGAGTTAGTTAATGACACCAGAAGAAATATAATTTATGCTAATAAGCTGGCACAGGAAAATTTATCTAGAAACAATACTCACCACCACAAAATAAAGAATAAACATAGATTCCTGAGAACACTACAACCTGGTGATTCTGTATTTGTAAAGTTACCGGAGAAAGGACACTTTGATAGTACATGGCAAGGGCCTTATGAAATTATAAAAAAAACAACTGAAGTCAATTATGTAGTAAAAATAAAAGGGAAAGATTTACAATTCCATATTGATAATCTAAGGAAAGTACTGCAACCAACAAATGATGAAAATCCAGATAAGTCATCTCTCCAAGTAGCTAATGTTGCTGTTAATGATGAAAACATAAACATATTCAGCCCAGAAATAAATACACATAATAACCTCAACTTCATTGATGATGAACATTTACTACATCATTTATTCGCCATCGTCAGTGTGGATGAACAAGATGAGAAATCAATTCCCACATTGAATCATGAAGCCAACTTTGATTCATCCAAAATAAATATAAACAATGAACTTCCAGAATCTATTAAATCAAAATTGATAGATTTGTTGAATGAGTATACACAGATAATATCTAATGAACCTGGTTGTACCAATATTATTGAACACAAAATCAGATTAATGTCAAATGAAATGTTCAAACCTGTTCTATATGATGTTCCGTTTAAATACAGAGAACACATTGATGATGAAATAAAACATATGTTGACTAAAGGACTAATTAGACCTTTTAGCTCCAGTTATGTGTCACCTATGGTCATTGTAAAAAAGAAAGATGGAAAATTGAGAATATGCTGCGATTATAGAAAATTAAATGAATTAACTATTATTGATAGACAACCACTGCCGAATACTGAGGATCTAGTACTCAAAATATCTCAATCAAAAATATATTCTCACTTTGACTTAGTGAGAGGATTTTGGCAGATCCCCATGGAAGAAGAAAGCATACATTTAACAGCCTTCAGGACTCACAATGGTTTTTACGAATGGACGAGAATGCCATTTGGCTTAGACAATGCCACAGCCACCTTTTCCAAAATGATGATCAAATTGTTACAAGACATAAACAATGTCACACACTATGTTGATGACATTTGTGTTCACACTAAAACCTGGGAGGAGCATATAAGTGTTTTAAGAACCTTATTCAATATTCTCAAAGACAATGGTCTACATATAGCTCCAGAAAAAATCAAAATAGGATATTATAAACTAGACTTTTTGGGATATCAAATCTCACACAAATCCTACAAACCAACTTCTCAAATAATGCAAAAGATTCTGCACATTGAAATACCACATACAAAAAAACATGTTCGAAGTTTACTGGGATTATGCAATTTCTACAGAATTTTTTTCCCGAACTTCACTCAATTGGTAGAGCCATTAGTATCTCTAACAAAAAAGACGATGCCCAACAAAATAATCTGGACTGATAAATGCCAAGACACCTTGAACATTATAAAGGCAAACTTTAACAATAACGTTGTACTTTCAACTATAGATTTCAATAAAAAGCTGATAGTGGCGACTGATGCCAGTACAAAAGGTATCGGGGGTGCATTACAACAATTAGAGGATTCCATTCCCAGACCTATAAAGTTTGTTAGCAGGAAGCTGAGTAAAGCCGAGTTGAATTACTCTGTTATTGAACTAGAGGCTTTGGCAATAACATGGAGTATCTTGAAGTTGCAAAAATATCTTTTGGGAAATGAGTTCGTGATTCATGTTGATCACAAACCCCTTCTGCAGATGACAGACAAAATAAATAATTCCAGAATTCTACGATGGAAACTTCTTTTGACTGATTACAAATTTAAAATTGTCTACATAAAAGGACAGGACAACCATATTCCTGATATGTTGTCGAGACTCTTAATCGTTGGGAACGAGTTCTGAACAAAGACTATCGGATTATTTTATGTGAACATGATATTTTTTCTGAACAAACACTATCGGATTATTTTATGTGATCATGATATTTTTTCTGAACAAAGACTATCGGATTATTTTATGTGATCATGATATTTTTTTCGAACAAAGACTATCGGATTATTTTATATGATCATCAACATGTTTTTTTTCTTGAGTCTCTATGTTGACAATTTTTGTTTGAAACTTGTAGATATTGCTTGTGACACTTTATCATTCTATTGACTGTGTAAACACACTTGGATAAATTTGCTACTTTTTTTGTCTTATGGAGACTATTGAATATTATTAGTAATCATGTATTAGTTATGTATGTAATAACATTTTTTTGAAGAGAGGGGAGATGTCATGGATGTGTTTTGTGTGTTGTGTGTGTGACTGAGCTGTGCATGAACTCAGTGTGTTTGTGAAATAAATAGTGAGATTGAGGTGAGTGAATGTCCAGGTGGAGAAAGGGGAAGAAGGAGAAATTGAAGGGCAGTGTACACAGGTCTCTTGAGGTGAGAGGACCTACTTTTACTTCTAAGGTGGAGTGTGATATTTCATATGGGGATAATATGTTGTGAATTCAGAGTCTGGATATTTGAACTTAAAGTTTAGTGTGTTGGCCTAATTTATATTATTTCACTGGATTGTATATATATTCATTTGTATTCCTTTCATTCTATTATGTTCATCAATAAACACAATTTTGACCGTCGACCACATCTACCTTTATTTTATAATGTCTAGAGTGAACCCATCTGTGACA
>JAGDYQ010000164.1:2273260-2302007 GCA_021962125.1 Bulinus truncatus
ACGAAATAATTCCATTAAGCAAATGTTTTCTCTTTTCAATGTGAAGAAAAACAATCACACATCTCCTGATTTAAACCAGGGGGTTGCAAATAGTATTTTAACAAAGTGCTGAAAAAATTAAATTAAAATCAAATCGTAATGAGCTGACCTATTTTGGCGCCTGCCAGTTTTTAATGTTTTTATGATAATATCAGCCTGCTATGGTAGATAAAACTAGTGTCTAAAAAACTGAAGGTATTGAAGAAAGTAAAGAACTTATTAAGGGAATTTGTAGGAGCTTGTGGGAATATGTAGGAGCTTATGAGAATATGTAGGAGCTTATGGGAATATGTAGGAGCTTATGGGAATATGCAGGAGCTTATGGGAATTTGTGGGAGCTTATGGGAATATGTAGGAGCTTATGGGAATATGCAGGAGCTTATGGGAATATGTAGAAGCTTATGGGAATTTGTGGGAGCTTATTGGAATTTGTGAGAGCTTATGGGAATATGTAGGAGCTTATGGGAATATGTAGGAGCTTATGGGAATATTAGGAGCTTATAATAATATGTAGGAGCTTATGGGAATATGTAGGAGCTCATGTGAATATTTAGGAGCTTATGGGAATATTTAGGAGCTTATGGGAATATGTAGGAGCTTATGGTAATATATGGGAACTTATGGGAATAAGTAGGAGCTTATGGGAATACGTTGGAGCTTATGGGAATATTAGGAGCTTGTGGTAATATGAAGGAGCTTATGTGAATATGTAGGAGCTGATGGAAATATGTGGGAGCTTATGGAAATAAGTAGGAGCTTATGGGAATATGTAGGAGCTTAGGGGAATATGTAGTAGCTTAATGTAATAAGTAGGAGCTTATGGGAATATTAGGAGCTTATGGTAATATGTAGGAGCTTATGGGAATATTTAGGAGCTTATGGGAATATGTAGGAGCTTATGGTAATATATGGGAACTTATGGGAATAAGTAGGAGCTTATGGGAAGTTGGAGCTTATGGGAATATTAGGAGCTTGTGGTAATATGAAGGAGCTTATGTGAATATGTAGGAGCTGATGGAAATATGTGGGAGCTTATGGAAATAAGTAGGAGCTTATGGGAATATGTAGGAGCTTAGGGGAATATGTAGTAGCTTAATGTAATAAGTAGGAGCTTATGGGAATATTAGGAGCTTATGGTAATATGTAGGAGCTTATGGGAATATGTAGGAGCTTATGGGAATATGTGGGAGCTTATGGGAATATGTAGGAGCTTATGGGAATATTAGAACTTATAATAATATGTAGGAGCTTATGGGAATATTAGGAGCTTATGGTAATATGTAGGAGCTGATGGGAATATGTAGGAGCTTATGGGAATATTAGAAGCTTTTGGGAATATTAGGAGCTTATGGGAATATGTTGGAGCTTATGGGAATATGTAGGTGTTTAAATCGCTAATTTGATGAACTAGTTGGTGATGTTTGAAAGCGGTTTACACTGGTTAGTTCCACCCAATGCTTGTATATTTTCGAGATAACAAAACATAATCCTTTATAAAACAAAAAACCTTGTTATTAAATATTAACCATAAGGATACACCCCATGCGAAAAATATCTATGTAATACCTACAGTGATTTTTACAATTGAAAAAAATCAAATTCCGTCTCTTAGTTAATTCAGAACAAAAGCGTCATTAATAGACATACTCTTTAAATAAAATTCCTTTATAACATCTAACCTTTTGTCAGGGATGGCTAATTGTGCTTTTTATTACTTCTTTCTTTTATTTATTTTTCATTCACAACACACTATGCATCTCGCAACTACATCCAATAAATTGTGACAAGTCAGATGAATTGAATATCATAAATCACTATCACTTTATTTACTATAATTTTTTTTACAACAGGTAAATCATCACTATAGATTAACAGCTTCACAAACACATTACAAACTGTCAACTCCTGTAAAATAACCACACACTTCTTTATTAACTCCTTCGTTTCTTCCTAATCACTACCTTCTTCAAACTTAACCAAACCTACACTGCCCCCGTCTCTTTCTGTCGTGACCTGTATATCTCCGCGTCCCTACAACTGACCAACGCTGTCCCTTTTCGCCCCGCCTTCTCTTCCCACCTGTCTAATTACGTAACACCTAACTCTACACGCTGCTGCTATTAATCATCCGTCCTAACCTATTTTCACTGTCCGTGCATATCGTTTGTCTACTTAATTATCTGTCTATCAATCTATCACTCAATCTATCTGTCTATCTATCTAACAATATGACTGTCTATCTATCTATGTCTATCTATCTATTTTCACTGTCCTTACACCTTTCATTTTTATAACGTCATAATCCATTAAATCATAAATCAAGAAATAGATGTTCTAGTAAATTTACAATAACCTTTCCTATGGCAATTGTGATTTCTAGATATTTTAGCTTCATGATATGCGAATTTGACTAAAATTAATGAACAAAGTAAATAAACGTGAATCATTTGTAAGATAATATTGGGAAATCCTGTTACTTTTCTTAGTTAATTCAAGATAATTGCGTCATCAAAACCTTCTCACTCATCTTCTTAAGCATTGCGGCAATGCCATTGCCTTTAAATCTTGTAAATAATCATGGCAGTTGTGAACCCACTTCCTTTCATACTTTAGAAAGCCAATATCTGTTTAAGCTAGGTGAGTTTGGATCTTTACATTATCGCGTTTCGTTTTTTTTTTTAATCCCTGAAGAGATAAACAATATATCTATTAAACGATATTTCTTCTGTTATAGCCTCACTCATACAATAGTCTCGCAGACGAACATAAAAACATGGATCGGAAATCATGTGCAATACAATTTGGTTGAAATTTAAAATGTTTTGGCGTTCTGGACATATTATCTGTCGTGACAAGTTTGGCGCGTTGTCTAGTGATCGCCAGACGCAAACCCTGATTTAGACATCAACAAAAACAAAAAATAAAAAAATCGGAGTATGAAAACCACGAGACAATCTGTTGTTGTTGGATTGTTATAGATTTAAAAAAAAAAATAATGATTTTTTTTCTGACAATATTTCTTTTTGGAACTTAAGTTCCCCCCCCCCCCAGCCAACATTAATGGTGAAAAACAAACAATAGCACGAAAAACTTAGATAACATGATCTTGGTTTAATTTAAATTTGGATTCACTTGTTGAAATGGAAGTTTTCCACAACATTCACTTATAAAAGAAGCGAAGGAAAAAAAAAATGGAGCGAAAACATTTAAGGGAGAAGAGATTGTTATTGTAAAAGTTTGGAGGGGGGGTATGGGGAAATAGAAAAAAAAAAGGGCGGGGGTGGGAGGGGGTCCCTCTTGAAAAGAAAAGTTTAGAAAACATAGGAACATAGCCCACCATTACGATAATGGGCCGTAATACGTCTCCATAAACTTCAGCCAGGGGGGTGGGTGGGCGGGTCAATGGACGGGAAAAAATTTTGAAAGGATAGCAGTGTGTGAAGACGAAGTGTTTATTGATTGGGTCTGTCTGGTCCGTGGGTGACCCGCCCCCCTCCCTCCACAACCCTCACCCCCCCATCGTTTACTATTAATATATACACATCTATCTGTCATTAGGCAGTCACACTTAAAACAGTTTCAGTCCGGCGATAGTAGCGGTATAGGTTGTTTTTTTTGTTTGTTTGTTTGTTTGGTATTGTTGGTTGTTCTAGATGGGGTATGGTGGATCTATCTATCTATCTGTCGGTCTATCTATCTATCTATCTATCTATCTATCTATCTATCTATCTATCTATCTATCTATCTATCTATCTATCTATCTATCTATCTATCTATCTATCTATCTATCTATCTATCTATCTATCTATCTATCTATCTATCTATCTAATCTATCTATCTATCTATCTATCTATCTATCTATCTATCTATCTATCTATCATCTGTCTGTTTGTCTGTCGGTCTGTCTGTCTTTATGTAAGTATCTAAAGTTATGTTTCTGTTAGAAGTTGCCAGTCTATGGTAACTGCCTCCAATTCATAAATCAAACATTTTCTAGATTCCATTATAAACAAATGTTTATAATTCAAACCATTTAAAAAAAAATGTAAACATACAAAAGGTAAAAAAAAAAAAAATTAACGCTCAAAAATAGTTTTCACATTTAAAAATTGAAAACCGATCGTACAACAGTTTACTATTTTATTGATTATGTTACCTGGTTGTAAAAATGTCCATTAACGTCGTTTTTATTCAGCCCATTCTCAGAAATTAATAATTTAGAAAAGGTGGACAAAGGGCACAATAGTTTGTATATGTCAAAAGTATACTTTTCTGTTTCTGAAATGTTTGGTTTGTTTATCCGGTACTTACAATGCTACAATTTGACACAATAAGGTTAATAGGCTGTTAAGACCAGAAGATAACTTATTCTGCTGGTCTCTATTAGTGTTATCAATTTATGTATATTCTAGTGTCTATTAGTGTATCCATCTATGAATATTCTAGTGTCTATTAGTGTATCCATCTATGGATACATTTTAACCATAGGGTTCTAACACATTAGCAATTCAAGGCTGGCTTAATCCGCTTTAGTAGGGAAACCAAACATACATTGAAATTACTTCCTGTTTGGAAACTTATATTATAATATACAGCGACCCAATACAGCGACCCAATACAGCGACCATTACAGCGACCAATACAGCGACCAATACAGCGACCATTGCAGCGACCAATACAGTGACCCAATACAGCGACCAATACAGCGACCAATACAGCGACCAATACAGCGACCAATACAGAGACAGTTAATTCAAATGTGGGATACCAACCGCCGTATGCCCCTATCCTGAGGATTACCCCCCCCCCTGCGATAGTAGTGTTACGGTGATGTCAGTGGCGAAGCGAGGAGGGAGGCAAGGGAGGCAACATTCGCCGGGCGCTACTCACAATGGGGCGCCAAATGGTATATTTTACATATGATATTATATGGTTTTTCGAATAAGGGAGGGGGGGGGCTAAAAGGTATTGTGCCTCGGGCGCGAGTCAAGCGCGCTACGCCACTGGGTGATGCACGTAGCTCACACTTACAATTCTGGGGCTTTGTAAATCATATATTAGCGCCCACACACTGCCGGGTACGGCTGGTGACGCCTCTGCTGCCAGAAATATCAGGCAGAGATTGATGTTAAAAGAAACAACAGTTACTGCAGATTTTTATCTCCAGTCTTTGAATCAAGGGCACACTTGATTTCTCGGCGTGGAGCCATATTATATATACACCAGTGGTCCTTAATGTTGTTTGAAGTCGCTAAAAAACTCTGACGTTTTCTCGTCCACGGAGTACTTACATCAAGAATGGCTAACTCTTTACTTAAGTCAAGATCGCACTGAAAAGAGTAAACATTGCTGGGAAATAGAATCAATGAATAAAAAAACCATACTCATGGTGCACCGTTGTGTTTCTGGCAACAATATTTTTAAATCGTATTTTTTGTTTAAAATCATTTCAGGAAGCATCCATTTTCAATTGACTTCAGTTTTAGAGCCCCGTTGACTTTGAGAACATGCGTAATAAGGGTGGTGTGGGAGTGTACGGCTGTGCAAGGCGCGCGCCGAGCTAATTCATTGCACCTTAGCGCTTTTCAGATCTTGAAGGGGTGTACTCATTATTTAATTTTCGCATGAGCTAGCCCCGGCTCTGTATGCTGCAACATGTAGGCTGTGCAACATGGGGGCCCACAGTGGCTTGGAGTGTGGATAGGCCAGTTACAAAACAAAACGTGCCCGCCACTGGCTGACGGTTCCAGAGATGAACGCCTCATCATTATAGCAACTTACCATCCAACAATTCGCTCACCCTGAGCCGTTAGCAAGTATTTGTGAGCCCCAGGCAAAAATACATTTGGGGGCCCTATGCCAAAATACATTTGGGGGGCCTAGATAAAATGCATTTGGGGGCCCTAGATATAATACATTTTGGGGCCCTAGATATAATACATTTTGGGGCCCTAGATAAAAATACATTTGGGGACCCTACGCTATAATACATTTGGGGGCCCTACATATAATACATTTGGGGGCCATAGATATAATACATTTGGGGGACCCTACGCTATAATACATTGGAAAGCTTTATGCAAAGCTAGTTTTGGGGCCATTCGAAAAGGGCCTATTTGAGGTCCCTAGGCCGAGGAACGTTAGGGGCCTCTAGGCAAAATTGCATTAGGGGCACTAACCAAAGGTAATTTCTGGACCAGAAGTAATAAAACGCTATACAGACCACTGCTGGAAAATATTGGGCCCCCTAAACAAATTAAAACATTTACGCCCTCCACCACAACTCCCAACAGTGAAATAATTATAGCTCGGGTCCACTGCCAAGCGCTCATATTGTCATTCCTCGGGGCCGAGGACAGGGGGCTCCGCTTGGGAAAAGAAGCCTCATGCAGGTGCCTAGTTCAACTGTCCATAGGAACGCTCCTGCATTCGCCCGATGGTCGATATGTTTCAATCAGTCACCTTTATTTTTGTACAACAAAATAAACAACACAGTTACACCATCTCTCCTACTCATTATTTTTATTCTATGACAACAAGATATTCTGTTCTATGATTCCTGAACACAAGACAGCAGCAGGGGAAACTCGAGAACTTGATTGGTTGATCGTGCTCTTCAAAGCAAGCAGACGATCAAAAGGGAGTTCACTCTGAAGCGATAAGACGGCTTCGATTATGCTGCTTCTAATTAAAGCACTGGTCTCTTAAGATGTTGAATATAAAAAAAAAACTAAATTAAACAACATCAAAATTGTAACATAGCGAAACGATAAAAACTCTTTGGTAAACAAGAGTCGATCTCCTCAAAAAGTGATGACGCAATCAGGCTGTTACTTGTTTTCAGTTTTCAGCTAGGATACAATCTAAATATAGACCGACCTAAATAAGATCACATCTAAAATTAGGGTCGAGTGGGTTATTTTTATATCTTACTGTTTGTTTTTGGATTTTTGGGGTATCTAGGAAAAATTGATTGAAAGATGAAAAGTATTCGTTATTTTAACTGACTACAATACATCACCACGATGTCGGTAAGGAGCCAACCACACAGGGCCGCCCGTAGGAATTGCTACACCAACACATCATACAACACATCACACCAACACATCACACAACACATCACACCAACACATAACACCGACACATCATACCATTACATCATACCAAAACATCACACCAAAAACACCAGACGAACGCATCACACCAACACATCACACAACACATCACACCAACACATAATACCGACACATCATACCATTACATCATACCAACACATCACACCAAAAACACAAGACGAACAAATCACACCAACACATCAAACCAACTAACTAGACCAACACATCACACCAATACATGACACCATTACATCATACCAACACATCATACCAACAATCACACCAAAAACACCAGACCAACACATCAGATTAACACGTCACACCAACACATCACACTAACACATCACACCAATACATAACACAAACACATCATACCATTACATCATACCAAAATATCACATTAACACATCACACCAACACATCACAATATCACATCACACCAACACATCACACCAACACATCATAATATCACATCACACCAACACATCACATTAACACATCATACCAGCACTGAAAATCTCCGAAAACATCAACATCACGTTAATTTCTTTCTTTACAACCCAACATAAAGTTCAGGACACAAATAAAAAGATCATATCACAAATATCATATCACAAATATCATATCACAAATATCATATCACAAATATCATATCACAAATATCATATCAAAAATATCATATTACAAATATCATATCACAAATATCATATCACAAATATCATATCACAAATATCATATCACAAATATCATATCACAAATATCATATCACAAATATCATTTCACAAATATCAGATCACAAATATTTTTACAAAAACGTTAATCAGGAGTTGTTGTAAGACAAAAAAATCACATCAAAATATCTCTACACTGAAAATATTTGATCAGCCAAGAAACGACCAAAAGGGAGAAAACAACAGAACAATCACAAAAATAGTTTGATCAGCTCCAACAGCTTGGCCAGCTCCAACAGCTTGGCCAGCTCCAATAGTTTGGTCAGCTCCGACAGCTTGGCCAGCTCTAATAGTTTGATCAGCTCCAACAGCTTGGCCAGCTCCAATAGTTTGGCCAGCTCCAACAGCTTGGCCAGCTCCAATAGTCACATCAGCTCCAACAGCTTGGCCAGCTCGAATACTTTGGCCAGCTCCAACAGCTTGGCCAGCTCTAATACTTTGGCGAGCTCCAACAGCTTGGCCAGCTCCAATAGTTTGGTCAACTCCGACAGCTTGGCCAGCTCCGACGAAAACAGCTTGGTCAGCTCCAACAAAACAAAATCAACTCAACTATTAGATCGTTATCAAAAAAACTTCGAAATCAAAAAACTCCATTTCTAATGTTAAGTAATGAAACAAAAATTGCAGAAACAAAATTTATTACAATAACGTAAATCCATTGTTCGGGTTGACATTCAACACAACAATTTCAGCAGAATAAAAAAAATCCCATCTAATCAATACCAAAATCTTCCCCCCCCCCCACGCCGAACCTTCTGACCTACTTCGTTTTAACGAACTTTCTTAACACATTATCACCTGGCATAGGCTACCTGTATTGTTTTTTTTTTCAATTTTTCAAAACTTTGGCCTCACGTATTTATTTAAAATTTTCAGATTCATTTTTTTCTTTCTTTAATTTTAACTCTGTTATCCCAACGTCATCATTTCTTGTGTGTTACGTCGTTTGTTAGCTGGTTAGTTTAATTTTTTGTTTCAAGCACTGTTGATGCCAACTTTGTCATTTAAAAAAAAACACAAATACTTTAATCTATTTCAGTTGGGATATTGTATTTCGATCGATAGTTATGCTTAATTGGACTTTTTCTGTTTATTTATTTCTTTGTACTTTAATTTTTTTGATTCGTTGTATTTTTGTATCCAATGATAAGTTCATTGTTTTTTTTAAGTTACTCTCGTAACATAGTTCAAAGTTCATCCCAAGTTAAACTCTTATTTTTTGTTTTGTTTTCGTTCGTTAAGTGCAGGGGGGGGGACCGATGTCTGTAGAGGCTCCGGGAGAGGAAGAAAATATTGGAGCTCTTTAGAAAAAAAAAGAGATACATATCAAAGGGTTTGAAAATTGGGGCTCTCTGGGGGGGGGGCCCTAAATATGCTGGATATTAAGTTTGACCCATTACTACATCAGGAACTAGTTTCACATGAGGTGTTTTTTTTAATTGCAAAATATGTCAATTTATTATGAAGTCACTTTTATTAGTGACGTTGTCCAGTTGTTCATTGTGAACTTGACCAGCAAAGTGCATGCTCAACGGGCTTGTAACACAGAACAACAAACCCCTCCTCTCCCCCCACAGAAGACAAGCATTATGTCGTCATGCTGTAGTTTTCTGGGGAAGGGGGTGCGCCCCCCTCCCTCCCCACTTCCCCATCATGTCCAGCACAGTTTCGGTTGTGGTGGCCGTTAAGAAAAGGGCTTCAATACACTGACCACAATATTGGTTACGGAATCAATATCGGATCAAATGATAAGCATCTCATCCAGGGACACGACCAGCTCTGGGCCTTCAGACTGACCAATGTCTATTTCGGTTCTCTAATCTCTTCCTTTGATCTCTGTGAAGACGGTCTCATTTTGGTAGTAGCATTGGCCTAATTGTTGCATATATTATAATGACTTCATTGACCTAATTGTTTCATATATTATAATGACTTCATTGACCTAGTTGTTTCTTATATTATAATGACTTCATTGACCTAATTGTTTAATATATTATGACCTAATTGTTTCATATATTATAATGACTTCATTGACCTAGTTGTTTCTTATATTATAATGACTTCATTGACCTAATTGTTTCATATATTATAATGACTTCATTGACATAGTTGTTTCTTATATTATAATGACTTCATTGACCTAGTTGTTTCAAATATTATAATGACTTCATTGACCTAACTGTTTCATATATTATAATGACTTCATGGGCCTAATTGTTTCATATATTAAAATAACTTGAGTGAATGAAACCCACTCCACTTTTTGACACATTGACTCAATACGGGTATAATACAATACTTTTCATTCTGCCCTTTCTTCTTCTTCCTTTGGCCCTACAACCCACTTAGGGCCCTGGCCTGCCATACTTCTCTTCTCCACTCTCTCACTCCTTTGGCTTTTGGGTCTGCCCTTTGAATTTTCCTCATTAGGCCCTTTATTTAGTAATTTTATTTTCTTGAAATAAAACCATTGGAGACCATTAACAAACTTTAATAGATACACGACCTATATTCTATACGGGACGATTCCTAACGTGTCTTGTAACAACTAATGGAATCTAGTTTGGGGGGGGGGGTTCGCTCTCCGTGCATGCGCAATGACGTATAGTTTGATAGAATCGAATGTCTTTCCGACGCGAGAGAAAAATTGAATTTTAAGATGAAATGTAAGAACACATTGAATACTTAAGGCACTCTATACACAGAGGCGGTAAACAACTGTTTGATATCAGGGGTGCCGAGAGCCAACAAGGGCCCCAGGGCAGGACATCATTGAGGGTCCCTTAATAAACAATGAGTCGTGAAAAAATTGACATGGTCGGGGCGGCCGGGCCCCCTTACAGATGCTGGCCCCCTGGCAATGACCCTCCGACCCCTCTCTCGGCGTGCCTGTTTGATATCATGGAGGTAAGTGTGTGTGTGGGGGGGTGGGGTTGGGGGCTTAACAAATCTAATTGTACAGAATCGTAAACAGATAGTTCATAGGGGACACAGGTCCATGTGGCGTAGAGATCTTGACTGTAAACTCAGACGTCTTGGGTTCGAACCTCGCGGTATTGTCAGGTCCTGTTTGAAGAAACGTTTTTTCACCTGGTATACTCAAAAGTTCAGACAATGGGCGACAGTCAAGTTGATTTATAATCTCTACCCTTCGTCCTAATAAAATATTAGCCATTTTTCGTTTTATTAACGTTGCTAATCCGAAATTCCCAAGACGTTATCCGTGGAATATAAGATCACGGGTTACAGTTTTGTTTACAGTTTGCGGTTCACTTTGCATCACAGGTTCCTAATTGTCTCAGTGGACGCTCATAAATGTCAAATTATGCAGACAAATCGACAGAAGTTAAGTTTGGGGGTTACTTACTATGGCGGGATATTATAATTACACACGTCATATGCAGACTAACGGACATAATTTTAAGTCTGGGGTTATTTCTTGTGGTGGAATACTACATTTACTCACGTAATATGCAGACAAATTGGCATAATTTAAGCATGGTTACCTCGCACGGTGGAATAGTATTAATTGCATATTTCACGTGAAGGTCACTATATTTAGCCGCAAGAACACAACATGACGAATAGTATAAGGAACTATTTTAATGGAGCACTTTGTGTCAATTTAATATTCCTACACACTATCCAATCCGGCGTTCTATTTTTTTTTTATTCAAGTGAAAGTGATAGAAAGAATGGAAAACAACAGAGGTCCAAAAGCAATATATAAGGCAACACCCAATGAGAAAAGGCCTAAAGGCAGACCAAGAAGGCAGATGGTTAGAGGAAGTGGAGAAAAACCTTAAAACCTTAGGAGTGAGAGAGTGGAGGAAGAAGACCATGGATCGGGAAAAGTGGAGAAGAGTAGTATGGCAGGCTAGGGCCCTAAATGGGCTGTAGAGCCAAAGGAAGAAGAAGAAGAAGAAAGTGATCGCTTTTAGTGTCAAGGTCACCAGCAATTGATAGCTATTACCGATCTGTTTATAGCTAATACCGTGTACTAGATAGTTATGACCGATCTGTTTATAGCTAATACCGTGAACTAGATAGTTATTACCGATCTGTTTATAGCTACCACCGTGTACTAGATAGTTATGACCGATCTGTTTATAGCTACCACCGTGTACTAGATAGTTATGACCGATCTGTTTATAGCTAATACCGTGCAATGGATGTTATTCAAATTTATTTTGAAGCAATAAAAAAAAACCCACTTTTCTTTAAATGTCACACGAAACATTGTGTATATTTCAAGGCCATTAATATCCACCTGAATTTTAATTTATGGTGGCTATTTGCCAGTGGATATATTTACTGAGACAATCCTATGGCATTCCTCAAAGTGGCCAATAGCTGGCAGTTTCATCCGCGAACTACTCACATTTCAATATTCAAAAAAATGTTTTTTTCAAACCTATTTCAGGAAATGTTTTATTGCTGAATTTAATTGAAAGGACTATAGTGCGTCTCTTGACCATATATATATATAAAACAGAGTGTGGCTCCCATATATATAACAGAGTGTGGCTCCCATTTTATATATATAACAGAGTGTGGCTACCATATATATATATAGCAGAATGTGGCTGTTGACAATATATACATATATAATGGAGAGTGACTCTCCATTAACTGATGTGTGGTCACAAATGTTATATGGCGATATTTAATTTCATTTACCGTGGGATCACAACTTATGTTGTAACTTAAATCATGAGCCACATAAAGAAATCACGTGTGGATACATGAGCCACGCTTCGTAAACAATCTCTTGCAATCATGATTTTTTTTTTGCTTTGACCATCCTTGATGAGATTAGGAGATTCTATCAAATTATGCTGTTGACAAATGTTCAGTACTGACTTAAAAAAAAACAAACAAACGAATGTTCAGTTGATTATTTTTTTGTTCTTATAACTTCAAGAAAATTAAGTCCCTTCTAATCAATCAATATACATTCATCCATTTCTTTTCAATTATGAAACACATTAGAGCAAGCTACTTATTTTAAGAAACATTTTTTTTATTTGTTTCTTGAATTATGAAGTCTGATTGTTAGATTGCAGTCTGGACATTAGGGTACCAATTAGTTGGGATAATAATAATAAATTGAAAGAAAACAAACAGGCCAGCCGAGAGATGAATTTAATGACATGTTTCTAGGAATGACGTCGACTTACGTCGATGCATTGTTTTTTTTTAATGATGTTTAAAGAGTCGATAGTACATGTCTCATTTTTTTTACACACAAGGGAACAAACATCTACCTAAGATCAAGTCCGTAGGTTTGAAAGCCTTTTAGTTATGAGTCGATAGAAGGGAGCGAAATTGAAGGTATGTCGGTAGAGATCACAAACATAAAGTATGTCTTTGAGCCTGGGTACATCACCCCGACCTATATCTTTTTATTAAAACATACGGTCGAATAAAAAAAAGTTCCCTTCTTAGCCCTAACGGGCCATCGGGGCAGATGAAGTGTAGAATTCAACTGTTTCTATAACCTCGGCATATGAAGGGATTGTGTGGTTAGCACAACGCCCAGCCGCCTTTACTTCCCCAACTTAAGTCAGGTACCCATTTAAAGCTGGGTGGACTTGTGGGACGACTTTGCACCAAATTTCACCTGGAAAAATTCCAAGGGCCTCACCGAGGATCGAACCCTGGACTCTCAGGTTGACAGTCGAGTGTCTACACCACTCGGCCATCCGTCCCACATACGGTCGAATAGACTTGAAATAAGGTTTATGGTATGGTTAGAGAGACACAATATCTGTAGCACCGATTTTTGATATGGTTAGAAAGACACAATATCTGTAGCACCGATTTTTTGATATGGTTAGAAAGACACAATATCTGTAGCACCGATTTTTGATATGGTTAGAAAGACACAATATCTGTAGCACCGATTGGCTGCTTGACTTGGTGACGATTTGGCTGTGAAAGTCATCTGAATGCTGTAGCGTGTAGCCCTGTCAAAATGTAGGAAGGTATGGGTTCGAATCCTAGCAATCCCAGTCACCTGCCTATGTCCACCCCGCGGTGCCACCAAGAGCCATGGCGCACTGAAGTATGACGGACATGACACAAAAATGCACAACGGAAAGCCATCCCATGTATGGTTTATAGGATTAAGGTGCTTAACATCTCATACGTGGGATAAAACAAGTGATGAGACCAAAATTTATCTCTATCTAGCTTTACAGAGGTATTCCCCTCCCTCCCCGCCCCTCGATCCTTTACCCCTAAAACCGTTTTTTTTTTTACCAGTCGAAATCAGACTTTTTAAAATCATCATCCAGGTTCTGCAATAGAGAGATGGGCGCTGGCAGCCATTCCCCCCCCCACCCCACCCCACCCATATAATCGTGAGCAACTCAACATTTTGAAATTTGAACACAAAATACAGAAACACAAGACACATCACATTAGCTCATTCACCGAGTGGAGTTTTGAATGTGCCGACTACCAAACTTCTATCCACACAATGTGCCGACAACCAAATTTCTATCCACACAATGTGCCGACAACCAAACTTCTATCCACACAATGTGCCGACAACCAAACGTCTATCCACACAATGTGCCGACAACCAAACTTCTATCCACACAATGTGCCAACAACCAAACTTCTATCCACACAATGTGCCGACAACCAAACGTCTATCCACACAATGTGCCGACAACCAAACGTCTATCCACACAATGTGCCGACAACCAAACGTCTATCCACACAATGTGCCCACAACCAAACGTCTAACCACATAATGTGCCCACAACCAAACTTCTATCCACACAATGTGTCGACAACCAAACTTCTATCCACACAATGTGCCGGCAACCAAACGTCAATCCACACAATCTGCCCACAACCAAACGTCTATCCACGCACAACAACAAAAATATTCCCACTTTACTCTCAGACATTTACTTATGTTTTCACCCGAAACTAAATATCAACAAAGGCGGATTTTTTTGTTAAACGGACGCAGTACTTAAATGTTGGCAAAATAACCCACCTTACATTCTTACCAGACAACAACAGATTTATAATAATAAGAAATAACATGTAACGGAACAACATGTAACGGAATAACGTATAACGGAATAACATGTAACGGAATAACATGTAACGGGAAGTAGGGAAATGAAAGTGTCGTGTTCAATTGCGAACGAATAAGTAAATTTATAAATAAATTTAAGAACTCACGAGTTTCGCAGAATCTCAGTAGCGGACAGACATTGTTACGAGTGGTGATAGAATTACAAGTGGCCCTACACACACATACAAACATATATACAAACATACATACATACAAACAGACGAGAAGGTAAAAAAAAAAACAACGACAGATAAAAACAAACCGTGTGTGGTGGAAAGATCCAGACAATATAATAACAAAATATGGAGAAAACAAAATAGGGATATGTTTTTTTTAGCTCTCGCCATTCATAGCTCTGCTGCTCACGAGATTTACAGCTTTACAGCATCTGTAACTCTCACAGCAGGTTAACGTGAGTTGTGTAAAGCGACAATCTGACCTGAAATTGACAAGGAAACAATGAAAACGGAGGCACACGACCTACATTTCAATTAACTGGTCACCGCTGATGGAAGAAACGTTTTTTCCTCTGAAGATCGGCTGAGATTATTTGTTGAAGCTAAAAACTGAAAAAAAAAAATTAGAGATATATTTTTAAGACAAAGATAATTCTATGTTGTTTTGTTGTATATTAATGTATGACACTTGAACTTTTTGAAGAGAACTATAGAGTTTTTACTTGAGTCAAGGTAATCGTCTAGAGTTTTTTTTTACTTGTGTCAAGGTAGTCGGTCTATGAATTTGTCTTTGTCATTGTTTGTGATTTATTCTATTACCTGGCACAGTTTTCTCTGCTTATCAATTAACTGTCATTAAATTGATTCTACTGGCTGGGGATGGGGGGTCGGGGTGGAGAAAACAGTTGTGTTTCAAGGGGTATGGTTAAAATGTATAAACGGTTACATTTTTTTAGGGGTTTCGAGGGTTCTCAAAAAAAAAAACAAAACCCTTGGAAGTCGGCATGGATCATTTTAGGTAAGAAAACATTGTTTTCCGTTTAAAGGAGGCATCGTTTAAACGAACATTAGTCAATGTGGAACAACAGCAGAATACAAGATTTTGTGCAGGAAATATGAAATACCTGTTAAAGGGAAATCTCCTAAAGCGAACATGGTCCAATGGGGTCAACGTCTCATTGGGAAGGGGGGGGAGGGGGATATTTCTAGCTTCACTGTTGGGAAATACTCGTTTTTTTTTTTGGGCCTCATTTAACAAGAGCTATGTCTGGTTAGCAGAACTGACTACACAGTATTGTTATCTCCTCAGGACGGGCTGTAGTCTTAGCAGTCCCGGTCCGCAAAATGTAAATGTGAAGCAAAGTGAACTTAACTTCGGGTGTACGGGTGGTTGTGTGGTATAAGGCACTCGACTGTCGACCGGAGATGGGGGGGGGGGGTGGTGTCCCTGGTCGCTCTATAACGCTCGGCCGTTCATCCACCCCGAGTGTAAATGTACATAAACGGTAATGTCTGGCCTGCGGAGAGTGGCGCACCTGGTACGTTGCTATGAGGCCCCCCCCGTCAAGGCTCAAGGGTGTGGGGGGGGGGAGGGGGTCCATGAAGTCAATGCGTCCCACGTTGTTTGACCAGTATAAAATGTTTACTTTATTTTCTTTTTTTCCCCATGTAACAATACACATAAACCTACCGTAGCTTTTTGTACGAATGTGATGTCCGATAGTTAAATAATCCTTCAGATGGAACATGTGTGTGCAGACTTTTGGTTAAGGGGCCCCCCATATCCAAGTTGTACTGGGGCCCTTATATTTTTTCCGGCGGCTCCTGACAAGTGGGTATAAAAACGTGTTCCGGTTACGTAGTGTATATTTACGTATATATTTGACCGGTTACGAGATCTTGGGCTTTAAACAGGACACACCTCTATCTCTGCCATCCCTCGTCATTATGTCTGTGGAAATACTTTGGACACACCCACCCACCACTCCATCCACAACCTTCTCCAACCGTCCATCGTGACTTAGACTTCCTGTGAATGACACAGTTAAGGGGAGCTAATACGACCAGAGACTTCGTAACTCTCCCCAATCAAAAGATCAAATTTCCTCCCCCTATATATCTCTATATTACGTTCAAACAAACAAAAAAAGAATTAATTCAAAGCAACATTGACGAATACATAAAAAAATTCTGAACTAGTAAACTTGAAATCCCTTTCTGATTTTATGCTTAAGAAATGTTTATGTATTAGCAATATATTTCAAACGCCCACGCTAAATTGCCAATTTTCTTCAAAACAAATCGATTCATGTCTAAGTAAACGATTAACTATATGTCAATCGGTAATAAATAATAATATTGTTGGAGTTTTCTAAATGTAGAACAAAATTGTGGCCGTTCTTAATAAAGGAAAACTAGGCACAACTGTATCACTGAAAGTGTTGATTCCAAATTAATCTGAGAGGGCTGACACGTGTACCTAGGGCCCCATTAATTTCTGGAAGTCTGTGCCCATAACCATAAATATCTCTGGCAGCCTCTACCTAGAGCCTCTAAACATCTCTGGCAGTGTCTACCTAGAGCCTCTAAACATCTCTGGCAGTGTCTACCTAGAGCCTCTAAACATCTCTGGCAGTGTCTACCTAGAGCCTTTAAACATCCCTGGCAGCCTCTACCTAGAGCCTCTAAACATCTCTGACAGTGTCTACCTAGAGCCTCTAAACATCTTTGGCAGCCTCTACCTAGAGCCTCTAAACATCTCTGGCAGCCTCTACCTAGAGCCTCTAAACATCTCTGGTAGTGACTACCTAGAGCCTCTAAACATCTCTGGTAGTGACTACCTAGAGTCTCTAAACATCTCTGGTAGTGACTACCTAGAGTCTCTAAACATCTAAACATCTCTGGTAGTGACTACCTAGAGTCTCTAAACATCTAAACATCTCTGGTAGTGACTACCTAGAGTCTCTAAACATCTCTGGCAGCCTCTACTAGAACCTCTAAACATCTCTGGTAGTGACTACCTAGAGCCTCTAAACATCTCTGGTAGTGACTACCTAGAGTCTCTAAACATCTCTGGTAGTGACTACCTAGAGTCTCTAAACATCTCTGGCAGCCTCTACTAGAACCTCTAAACATCTCTGGTAGTGGCTACCTAGAGCCTCTAAACATCTAAACATATGTGGCAGCCTCTACGTAGAGCCTCTTAACATCTCTGGTAGTGACTACCTAGAGCCTCTAAACATCTCTGGTAGTGACTACCTAGAGCCTCTTAACATCTCTGGCAGCCTCTACCTAGAGCCTCTAAACATCTCTGGCAGCCTCTACCTAGAGCCTTCAAATTCCTAAGAAGATCTCCATTGCTTTGATCTATCAGTCTCCTTCATACAGACTAATAAGCTATGTTAAGGATTTAAAAAAAAAAAAAATTTAAAGTAGAAACCGAAATGGACAAAATTTTAAAGAAACTACAGTGAAATTTCGAAGCGTCTACAAATACATCGTCTGCTGTTATGATAACTTTCATATGTATCATGAAGGATCGATTCTTTGCTAAAGTGATCAAAATATATCCGATCCTTCATATTTGTGAATATTTAAGCGTTAATCGTGAATGTTTATTAGTCAATTGTGAATATTTAATCGTCAATTGTAAATATTTAATCGTCAACTGTAAATATTTAATCGTTAACTACAAATATGCGTTAGTTAATATTTTTTTTGAAATGTGCATTTGTTGAAAAGACTTTTGTTTTATAAGAAGAAATGTTTTTTATGAGTTAATTAGAAATGTGTATTTGTTACTTTTTTTTGCTGGGATTTAGTTGATTGACAGTGACAGAAGTAAAACAAATGCAACAGCCAGGGGCATTGGAGGAAAGGAGAGGGTGGGGGTGGGGCGTGGGGGAGCGGGGGAGCGGGGGAGCAGTTGTTTATTGTTACTCCTCAACTGATAAACTCATGTCTCCAGGTAATCTATTATCGTTGTATTATTGATTCAGTATTGAGACACAGCCATGGTTGTCGTTAATTAAATATCTCTGATTGCCTGGGATGGGGTGATATAGACCATAGTTATCACACTTCACAAAATGTGATGTTTTCTTATTAATTTTGTTTTTTTATATTCACGTTATTAATTTTCCCACATCCCACAAAGTCTGTTGTTAGATTTGAAATAAAAAAAAATACAGAACGCGTCCATGGACGATTTTTGGCGAATGGAAAAGGGGTGGGTGGGTGGGGGGGGGTCTCATGTACTCACTTGCACACAGACACACACACATACATACATACACTCACACATACACACACGCATACATACATACATACATACACTCACACACACACACACACACACACTATATTGGCTTGAGATAATGGGGCATTCACTTTGTAGATGTTCGTCTAAGATGATGTGTAAAGTCCCTGTAAGGATGAGATGAAATCCCTTAGATCCTATAAACCACTAATGGGACGGTTTTATGGTGCCCTTCTTTCATCCCCACCATAGCCGATAGTGCAATGGCCATGGAGGCACCACGGGAGATATATCGGGAACTTGAGCCAAGACCTGAAAAATTTCCTTGGTCCTCACCGGAGATCGAACCAGGTACCTTCAGATCGACAGTCGAGCGCGTTACCGCACGACCATCCGTCCCCGTCTAAGATGATAAAGACATACACACAAACAAACAAACAAACACACACACACACAAACAAACAACACATAATTCAAATACACAGCCAAAACAAACACGGGCAATCACAGAAAACAAAGAAATACAGACACACACACACACATAGACAAATTAAAAACAAAGACAGACACACACGTAGACAAATTAAAAACAAAGACAGACACACACACACACGTAGACAAATTAAAAACAAAGACAGACACACATGTAGACAAATTAAAAACAAAGACAGACACACATGTAGACAAATTAAAAACAAAGACAGACACACACGTAGACAAATTAAAAACAAAGACAGACATACACATACAGAAATACGCACAGACTTACACACAGACACATACACAGTAACATACTCTCACAAACACACACAAACACACACACACAAACACACACGCACACGCACACTAAGACATACACACACACACACAGACATACACACAGATATACACACATAGAAATACACACACAGAATTACATACACACATACATACATTACATACATTACATACACACACAGAATTACATACACACACATACACACACATACATGCATCGAAAAACCTAAAATTTGCTTTGTTCTCAAGCTTTTCAAATTATACTTTCAACATTTCAATTAACCAGTTCTTGTGTTAATGAGGTTGATCCTTGCATGCCTCATTCCTTGTTGTATTTTGAGATTTTCATTAATGAACAATATTCTTGGATGTTACATTTATTTTTGTTTAATATATTAATGAAGATTATGAAATTACAATTAAAATAGTGGGAAACAAAGAATAGAAGAGGGGGTCAAAGTGATTTGAACAAAGTGGATTTCGCATTCATCAAGGTGGCCAACTATGTCCGTTGGTGGTGATATTTAGTAATGTGATGACCGCTTGTGCATCAGCAACCCCAGCATTGCCCGTGGGACGCGTGTATTTATTACTTAAGCAGGGTCGGCACTCATTTTCCCGCCAGAGGTTCCCTGGAACAGCCTTTCTGTTAATCGTCCGTAACCCGGAGGGACACTAGCGCTAGGTACGCCACTTGTACGGATATAATAATTGTTTGAATGAAGTTCCACAACCAACCATCATAGAAACCATCACAGAAACCATCACAGCAATCATTACATCAACCGTCACACCAATCATTATACCAACAATTACACCAATCATTACATCAACCGTCACACCGACCATCACACCAACCGTCACACCAACCTTCACACCAACTATCACATGATACGTCACACCAATCATCACATCAACCTTCACACTAACCATTACACCAACCATCACAGCAACCGTCACACGAACCTTCACACCAACCATCCATCACACCAACTATCACACCGACCATAATACCAAACGTTACATCAACAGTTGCATCAAATCATGGCATCAGCCATCACGTCAGCTTTAAAAATTCAACTATCAAGTCATTCACCCCATCAGTTAAATTTCCTTAAATCATCACAACAACCATCTCATTTATATGAAACATCACAAGCTCTGGTTCCATGGTAATCAACGAGGGCCTACCACAGACTCCTTTATGTCATGCTTGTAATAATTTGTTGTTGTAGCATAGAGATTGTGGCCTCTCTAGTCTCCTAACATCTTGTAGCATTTTAAATGTAAAATCTTTATGCCTCGCTTTTTTGATACTTTAAGTGGAATTTTATTTCATTAAATACAAAAAATAACGTCTGCAACCATTGAATAAAAGACAAAAAAAAAAAAATAGAGAGTGGGAGAAAAACAAGTAGAGAGAGAAAGAGAGAGAGACAGAGAGAGGGAGAGAGAGAAAGAGAGAGAGAGAGAAAGAGAGGGAGGAGGGGAAGAGAGAAAGTAATGTCTAGAATACCACAACTGTACAAAAAACTTGCTCCAGAGTTTATCTCAGATGACACTTGAAACTTTACTCCATGTCATCTTCATATGACAGGTGACCTGAACATGGCCAAGAGGGGGGGGGGGAGAAAGGTTCGAATAATTTTCTAAGTAAAACGAAAAACAATTTCCAATTAAAACAGGCAAAGTTACAAGACTGAATTGCTGATAACATATAATTGCTTTCAAAACAAAATAGACAATGTCAAAGATGTAAGTACATATATACAATGTCAGAGATGTAAGTACATATATACAATGTCAGAAATGTAAGTACATATATACAATGTCAGAGATGTAAGTACATATATACAATGTCAGAGATGTACGTAGTATATCGGATAAAATGATTTGTATTTAAAAACATGTTTTTTTTTGTAAAATGTATTTAGCTTTACCCCCCCCCCCCACCAACATTAAAGTCAGGGGCCCATTTAAACATGGGTTGACCTGAGGGACTTAAAAACAAACTTTCAGTAGGACCTGGAAAAATTACCTTAGCTCTCACTGAGGATTGAACCCAGGACTATCAGGTCTACAGTCTCGGTCTACCGTCCAACCAATGCGGTGACACATTTATATTATCTAATAAGTTTTGTCCACTTTTTCGTAAAGCATTTTTTGTAAATTTTCTTTCAACTTTAAGAATAAAACCAATTTACTCTTTATCTTACTTAATTGAACAATAATTGTGAAAACAACAACAAAACAAACAAACAAATACACAAACAATAAACAACAAACCTCGCGAATGTATAAACAATACAAACAATAGAACGGGACGCGCTGTTTGTTAAAAGTTGCTAAACAAATGAACCATTGAAGATTCCACTTCGTCTAATGTATTGGCCCGGTGTAACACTTTAGTGCTACTAAGTGGCAACGTGCTCTGGGGAATTTATTTGGGCCAGAGGTTATCACACCTTTGCTGATTGTGACTTTCTGTGAGACATGTTCGTTTTATAGCGAGCCACTCTGTAAAGAAAGAAATAGACGGGAAAAAGTAAAAAAGGTAAAAGATAATCTCCACTTCTCAATGAAATAGGGACATTTTATATACTCTAAAAGAAATCGGGACATTTTATATACTCTCTGTCATTCTTCAATCTGGTAGTTTACAGCAGTTTAAAACTTGATTCAATCTTCAATCTGGTAGTTTACAGCAGTTTAAAACTTGATGTCAATCTTCAATCTGGTAGTTTACAGCAGTTTAAAACTTGATGTCAATCTTCAATCTGGTAGTTTACAGCAGTTTAAAACTTGATGTCAATCTTCTGAATCTGGTGTAGTTTACATAGCAGGTTTTGGAAAACTTGATGTCAATCTCTTGAATCCAGTAGTTTGCCAAGCGTTTCAAAACTTGATGCTGATCTTCGAATCCAGAAGCTACAGCAGTTTAAACCTTGATTCAATCTTCAATCTGGCAGTTTACAGCAGTTTGGAAAAACTTGATGTCAATTCTTCCGAATCTGATAGTTTACAGCAGGTTTAAACTTGATGTCAATCTTCGAATCTGGTACTTTACAGCAGTTTGGGTAACTGATGTCGAATCTTGAATCTGGAAGTTTTGCTGCTGTTTAAAACTTGATCCGATCTTCAATCCGAAAAGCTCACAGCAGTTCAAAACTTTGATGTCAATCTTCAATCTGCATAGTTTACAGCAGTTTGCAAACTCGATGTGTCAATCTTGAATCTGTTAATTTTTATTGTTAGCTCAGCAACCCAGATGTCAATCTTCAACTCTGCATCACTTTTATGTTAACAGTTTTGGAAAACTTGATGCGTCGACCTTCAATCTGGAAGTTTCTTAAGCAGCAGTTTCAAAACTTGATGTCAATCAATCCGGCAGGTCATTGCCGCACAGTTAAAAACTTGATGCCTGATCTTCAATCTGGTGGTTTTATATGAAGTTTTGAACTTTGATTTCAATCTTCAATATGGCAGTTTACAGCAGCCAAAACTTGACGTCGAATCTTCTCAATCTGGTACTTTACAGCAGTTTAAAACTTGACGTGTCAATCTTCAACTGGGAGTCGTTGCTGCGTTCGAACTTGATGCCGACCTTCAATCTGGTACTTTACAGCAGTTTAAACTTGATGTTTAACCTTCTTCAACCTCGTAGTTAAGAAAACCCAAAACTGTTCCATCGCACACTAATGAGTTATCACACTAATGAGTTATCACACAATCTGGAAGTTTACATTAGCAGTTTAAAAACTTGATGTCAATCTTCAATCGTATAAAGCAGTTCTACAGCAGTTTTAAAAACGCGATGTCGAATCTTCAATCTGGTACTTTCACAGCAGTTTAAAACTTGATTTCAATCTTCAATCTGGCAGGTTACAGCAGTTTTAAAACTTGATTCAATCTTCAATCTGGCAGTTACAGCGTTTAAAACTTGATTCAATCTTCTCAATCTTATGCATTTCATACAGTTTAAAGCTTGATGTCAATCTTCAATCTGGTACTTTGCAGCAGTTTAAACTGATGTCAATCTTCAATCTGGTACTTTACAGCAGCTTAAAACTTGATGTCAATCTTCAATCTGGTACTTTACAGCAGTTTAAAACTTGATGTCGAATCTTCAATCTGAAGTTTCGACAGCAGTTTAAAACTTGATTCAATCTTCAATCTGGATAGTTTACAGCAGTTTAAAACTTGATTCAATCTTCCTTCAATCTGGTACTTTACAGTTAGTTTCAAAACTTGATGTCAATCCTTGAATCTGATTTCTACAGCAGTTTAAAACTTGATGTCAATCTTCAATCTGGAAGTTTACAGCAGTTTAAAACTTGATTCAATCTTCAATCTGGTAGTTTACAGCAGTTTAAAACTTGAGTGTCAATCTTCAATCTGGTAGTTTACAGCAGTTTAAAACTTGATGTCAATCTTCAATCTGGTACTTTACAGCAGTTTGAAACTTGATGTCAATCTTCAATCTGGTACTTTGCTGGCAGTTTGAAACTGATGCCAATCTCTCAACCTGGTGAAGTTTACAGCAACCCAAAACTGTTCATCGCACACTAATGAGTTATCACACAGACTGTGTAAATTATATAAATGAAGCCTTACTATAATTAGCAATAATTTGATTTGAAGAAAAAACAAAGATTCATCAAGTCAGCGAGGAAACGTTTCTTTACGCAATCAAGTTCAACACAAAATTGTGCCAATTAGTCATTTTAAAAAACAAAACTAAAAAAAACACAAATGGAGGATTTCCCGCACCTCCAACCCCTCCCCCTAACCCTCCACACAACACCTCGGCCTGTACCAATTTATTTTACTTTCAGATATCAACTTTGAACGTTTGAAAAAATTAATTCTCTAGTTCGCTCGTCCCAAAGGGAAAGGCACTTCTAAATTTTGAAACATGAACACATCTTGTAAGAAGCGTAAGCCCTGGGGCCTGAGGGTCACATCAGTTATCATCATAAAAATATAAAAGTTAACATCGTGTCAAGGCTTCTAATGCAAGGATTACGACTATCCCTCTCCCCACTCCAAGTCCATTTTCAACCCCAATAGCACACATTACAGGGGCGTGTTTGCACCCTACATGTGCGGATCTGCCACTGTACAAAAACGGCATCAACAACTGAATGCCATGAACTATTTTTTTAAATATCTCATCGCGTGTCCATTTTTTAAATCCTTCAGTCGTTAATGATGTTGACAGCAATGTTAAATTGCTGTATAATGTCAGTGCGGTTAAAGACGTGCTTGACGTGCCATTGCAGTATGTTGCGTCATATTGACATGTTTGACGACGCTACAATGTTTGTGTGTTGTTACGATGTTGGACATACCATAAATTTTTTGTGATGTATGATGTTGACGTGCCATAATGTTTGTGAAGTATGCATGTTGACGCGCCATAATGTGCGTATGTTGTTACGATGCTGGACGCCGTTAATGTTTGTGTGTTGTATGATGTCTGACGCCGTTTGATAGTATCGTAGCAGTGCATGTTAGTTGATGTTGGACGTAATATGTTGAAAACTTCAGTCTCTGTGGTTTGTTTTAAGTCGATGTTTGTTTTTACACCAATCTACTCCTCTCCAACCATTGACATGTTTATATAACAACACGTGGCAAATTTTCACGAATCGATTTGATAAGGTTACCACATATTACATCTAATCACTGGACGTCTAGTTCTAATCGATTGAAAATATTTCAATGTCAGGAATAAGTTCTATAGTCCAGAGTAAATATTATCTGTAACGGCTCAGTAGATGAGTCCTTTCCCATGGATAGGAAATTTGCGACTGTCTAGAGGTCCTCATTGTCAGAGGGGGCCCCTTCCAATATTAATCTCATTACCATCAAATTCCAAAACCTAGCGTCCATAAATCGCCCTGCTGTTCCAGCCTGCTCAGCGTCCATCAATATCCATGTAGAAGTATAGTTTTATTTAAAATTTTAAAAGTCCTTTTAATCATGATTATGCCTGGGAGGGGGGGGAAGTGGAGGAGGGGGCATTTTGGAGGTCTTAATCCTATCAATGCCGTCATGGCCATGTTCATGATGCCTCTCCGGTCTCGGAAGATATCCATGTGACTTAAGAATCAACAGCAAACAACCAAGAATGACATCTAGAGATATCCGAGCTGATAATTTCAATGCACAAAGTTGCCATTGAAAGTTAGTAAAACCAGTGGTTGGTAGACTGATAAGGTTAGTTTTTCCACTTTCTTTCATTCCTTCCTCCCATTCCTCCCTTCCTTCATTCCTTCTTTCATTCTTTCCTCCATTCTTTCATTCTTTCCTCCCTACTTTCATTCCTTTCTTCCTCCCTAATTTCTTTCCTTCCTTCCTCCCTACTTTCCTTCCTTCTTTCATTCCTTCATTCATTCTTTCATTCATTCCTTTCTCCCTTCTTTTCATTCCTTCCCCCCCCTCCTCCTTCGCACTTCTTTCATTCCTTCTGTTTACCTCCTTCTTCTTTCCTCTCCCACTGCATTCCTTCTTCCTTCATTCCTTCCCTTCTCTTCCCATCTTCCTTATTTCATTTTGGCCTTCCTCCCCTACCAACCTGACCTCCATCCCATCCACATTATGCTCATCTCAATAAAACAATTAATATAATGTCAATGACCTCCAGGTCCTCCGCCACTGGCGGACGGTCGTGTCCAATTTAATGAGAAGGCCCACCCTCTGATCGGGTCTTCGCTGCAACAAGGACCTGTTTGTCCTGTGGATGTTTTCTCCTTCAAACTCCGTCCCCCCCCGCGAAGGAGTTTCCTTTCTTTCTTGTTGAAAGTGCTGCCAGTGGATGTTCCGTCACCTCTTTGTTTGTTTGCCTGTTCTGCCAGTGTATTTAAAAAAACCTCCTCAGAAGTGAAACCTCCAGAGTTCACTCCCACCTCCTTTCTGACTCGGTTAGTACCACCATTCCGCCAGATTTTTTTAAAAACGCCAAGAACTTTTGAGTTTATAGTCATTTTTTTTATTTTTAAATAAAAATAATAAATGCGATTGAAAGAAACCAAAATAAACTGCAACTTAACAAAAAGCAAAAACAAACCATTCCTGATTAGATAGCCTCAATGTAGTGAGATGATGGCTTTAAAAAAAAGAAATTAAAATTTTGTTTTTTTGTAAGTGTTAGCTACATTGCGAAATGATTGAAACATCAAACAACAACGCCTCTAAAATCAAATGTAAAAGAAATCAACTTAGGATTTTACTTACTGTGATTTTTTATTTTATTTTTTAAAACTATGAACTCCCACACATAAAATTTGTGGGTTTGGGGGTGGGGGAGGGGGAGGGAATGAATAAAATGATCGTGAGTAGTGTTGCTTTCGTTGACGAAAACTAAAACTAAAACCTTCGTTAACGAAAATGTTGACTTTTTGTGAACGAAAACTAAAACTAAAACCTTCGTTAACGAAAATGTTGACTTTTTGTGAACGAAAACTAAAACTAAAACCTTCGTTAACGAAAATGTTGACTTTTTGTCAACGAGAACTAAAACTAAAACTAAAATTAGCAGCAAGACTAAAACTAGACGAAAACTGAAATTATTACAGAAAAAACGAAATAAAAACTGAAACTAAATTATGACCTGGGACTAAAACAACACTAATCGTGAGGTATTGAAGAAAATGGAGTTTTGTCACAACGAGCTTTAGGTAAAGGTGAATTTAGGGTGTCCCTTTGACCAATTATATATATTTGGGGGGGGGGGGGCTGCCAGGCATAGATACATTTAGAGGAGCAAGAACAAGTTATTTTCATTGGGGGGGGGGGGACACTAGGCAAAGGTACTTTTTTGTGGGGGGGGGGGTGGAGGTCCATAGGTGAAACTATTCTATGGGGTCATGGGCACAGGTTGATATGGTGACGAAGAATAAGCTACGTTGGGCCCTAGTTAAAGGCTCACACGTGGGCCCTATAACAGGCTGACATTTGGTGGCCATGGGCTTAAGTGCATGTGTGTGTGTGTGGGGGGGAGGGAGGGGATGGGAGGGAAGCTCCTCAATCAAATATTAAGGAAGTTGCTTGAAAATAAACTAGGGCCTTTAACAAGTGCCCTGGATCGCCATTCACTGTGATTGGAAAAAAAAAAAGTTACGCTTAAGAAGGGCTCATTAGTGTCCGCCTAATTGCCCATGCATAAGATTTTCTTTGCATACTTTGACGCAGAGGCCACAAATACTCCATACATTTTCGCACATAAGGCCGTTCTTATGAATATGCGAACTAGGTCGACAACCTAGGAGGGTGCCCCACTACCCATGGGCGCCCCGTTCTTAATTCCTTTCAAATCTGATGCTTAAAGGGGCCTTTACAGTTAATTGTGTCCCACTGAATTTCATGAAAGTCTCAGCCTGAATGACTAGCAGCTGGCAGACGGCTTGCAGAGGTACCCTTAGTGGGGGGGAGGGTCCCACCGAGCGTTCCCTCTGGCCCTGGTGCCAAATGTGGCCCTGAAATCTCTTTCATTGTCAAATCTGTAAGCAATAATTATCTAATGTTATGATGTCGACGTCAAAATGCCCCCAGCTATGCTGCTCCTCCGGCCATCAAATTCCCAGGTTCGGCATCAGTGGTTCTGTTTGGGAAGGCAATGTACAGTAATGCACCACCACCATCGGTCCTCAGCATCAGCACAGTAATACACACAGCAACACATCAATCCAGACATCATGCATTGCAATATACACTTGCACATCAGTCTCAGACATCATGGGCACAGCCGTAACTGAACGAAGTAATAT
>JAGDYQ010000164.1:2302507-2342507 GCA_021962125.1 Bulinus truncatus
CGAGGCGAAATGGAGATTGTGGATGGAGTGTAGGGGTGGTGTGGTGGTGGTGGGGGGGGTATACTAAAACATATCGGTAGTGTAGTTAGTAAAAAAAAAAGTACAAACTCTATATCAACATGTCAATACGCTATATCTCCTTCAAGTTACGGCTAGTTTAGATGGGCACCTCGGGCAAGCCATCAGTACAATGTGGCCCCTTGATAACTTTAAAAAAAAAGTGTTATGTAAACTATCGTTAACAAAGTCCGCTTCACCCCCCCCCCCTCTAATTTGTAACGGTAAGGGCCCGGAGGGGAATATGATTGATGACGGTCCTGAATTATAATCTCGACTCCTTTGCTTGCACACCACAACCGATATGCAGAACCGTTCATAGAGATAGGCAACAGCCTAGTGACCCCGTTTCGTTCATAGAAATAGACAACAGATTAGGGAACCCATTTCGTTCATAGAGATAGACAACAGCCTGGTGACCCCATTTCGTTCATAGAGATAGACAACAGCCTGGTGATCCCATTTCGTTCATAGAGATAGACAACAGCCTAGTGACCCCATTTCCCTAAAAGAGCCCCTCACGTTATATATATATATATATCAAATTAATTTCGTGCTAAAAGGGCCCCTCACGTTATATATATCAAATTAATTTCGTGCTAAAAGGGCCCCTCACTTTATATATATCAAATTAATTTCGTGCTAAAAGGGCCCCTCACGTTATATATATCAAATTAATTTCGTGCTAAAAGGGCCCCTCACGTTATATATATCAAATTAATTTCGTGCTAAAAGGGCCCCTCACGTTATATATATCAAATTAATTTCGTGCTAAAAGGGCCCTTCACGTTATATATATCAAATTAATTTCGTGCTTAAAGGGTCCCTCACGTTATATATATCAAATTAATTTCGTGCTTAAAGGGCCCCTCACGTTATATATATCAAATTAATTTCGTGCTAAAAGGGCCCCTCACGTTATATATATCAAATTAATTTCGTGCTAAAAGGGCCCCTCACGTTATATATATCAAATTAATTTCGTGCTAAAAGGGCCCTTCACGTTATATATATCAAATTAATTTCGTGCTAAAAGGGTCCCTCACGTTATATATATCAAATTAATTTCGTGCTAAAAGGGCCCCTCACGTTATATATATCAAATTAATTTCGTGCTAAAAGGGCCCCTCACGTTATATATATCAAATTAATTTCGTGCTAAAAGGGCCCTTCACGTTATATATATCAAATTAATTTCGTGCTAAAAGGGTCCCTCACGTTATATATATCAAATTAATTTCGTGCTTAAAGGGCCCCTCACGTTATATATATCAAATTAATTTCGTGCTAAAAGGGCCCCTCACGTTATATATATCAAATTAATTTCGTGCTAAAAGGGCCCTTCACGTTATATATATCAAATTAATTTCGTGCTAAAAGGGCCCCTCACGTTATATATATATATCAAATTAATTTCGTGCTAAAAGGGCCCCGTTAAGCCCTTTAGCCAAACCACCACCCCCCTCCCAAATATCTCTGACGTCACTGATTAGAACCCTCCCCTCCCAAAGCCCCTTAGCAACGGCCCTGCTGACATGTAACGGGCAGGGCTGACGATCTGACGTAGTTAGCCTCCAGCTGAACAGCAGCGAATCGTTCAGAGACAGTACACACAGACACAACATCTTTAACGTAACAGCATGGTCCAGTGTACTCACTTGAATTTAAACGTTCCATTGGTATATCCAAAAAATGGGACCGTGTAGGTAATCATCCAGATGTTCGCCCCTCCACAGTCGAAATATGGATCGCTCCAGTGGCCGTCGTCGTAGGTGACTGTAATGGTACTGTCCTCTTCAGGGGGTGACAGGGTGGAGGCGTTATACCGCCACTGCACAGCCCCTAAAGGAAATAAAGTAAAATTTTTAAAAATCTGATAATGTTGTTGTTTTTTTTATTAACACACTGACTAATGTTGTAAACAAAATAGAGCAAAAATATGTAAAAAAAAAAAAACACAGTAGTTACAGTCAATCAAACACTAGCTATAGTCAGTGGCGCAACCAGCAAAAAATGCTGGGGGGGGGCTGGGATGACATATTGAAAAAAGACAGTTTGATAGTCTTTTTTAGTTACTTTATATAGTAAAATATGTATTGATGATTCGGTCTGGAGGGGGGGGCTCAAGCCCCCCCCCTGCCCCCCTCCTGGTTGCGCCACTGGCTATAGTCAAGCAAACACTAGCTATAGTCAAGCAAACACTAGCTATAGTAAAGCAAACACTAGCTATAGTCAAGCAAACACTAGCTATAGTCAAGCAAAATCTTCGCATGGCTCATGTTTAGTTTTAAGGGGGAGGGGGGGTGTGGCTATGATGGGTGTGTCTACGTTTACGACTCAATGTTGAGGTTGAACACAGCTTGGAGACCCTCCCACCAAATTTTTAAGAGGCCCTTTGTCTAAAAAAGCCCCCCGTCGGGAACCCCCTAGAAGTCCCAAGTGCCCCCTATAATTTCTGAGCAACTAGAGCCTCGGGGGGGGGAGGGGAGTGCGCCCCCTCCCATATACTATCTACGTCAGCGTGGCTCAACAAAATTAAAAAAAAGGAAAAGGCTCATGGTTATACGTATGGCTCATCCATAGTCACACCCATAGATTCTTGGTTCTATATATATGGTTCAACGTCACATCCATAGATTCATGGTTCTATATGTATATGGCTCAACGTCACATCCATAGATTCATGGTTCTATATATATATATGGCTCAACGTCACACCCATAGATTCATGGTTTTATATATATATGGCTCAACGTCACATCCATAGATTCATGGTTCTATATATATATGGCTCAACGTCACATCCATAGATTCATGGTTCTATATATATGGCTCAACGTCACTTCCATAGATTCATGGTTCTATATATATATGGCTCAACGTCACATCCATAGATTCATGGTTTTATATATATATGGCTCAACGTCACATCCATAGATTCATGGTTCTATATATATGGCTCAACGTCACTTCCATAGATTCATGGTTCTATATATATGGCTCAACGTCACATCCATATGTTCTATATATATGGCTCAACGTCACATCCATATGTTCTATATATATGGCTCAACGTCACATCCATAGGTTCTATATATATGGCTCAACGTCACATCCATAGATTCATGGTTTTATATATATATATATGGCTCAACGTCACATCCATAAGTTCTATATATATGGCTCAACGTCACATCCATAGATTCATGGTTCTATATATATGGCTCAAAGTCACATCCATAGGTTCTATATATATGGCTCAACGTCACATCCATAGATTCATGGTTCTATATATATGGCTCAACGTCACATCCATAGGTTCTATATATATAGCTCAACGGGGTGCGAGTGGGACAGTAGATAATTCGTGTGCAATGGCAGAGAGAACTGATAGGAACAACTTTTAAATGGAGTCGCCACTGGCGGGAGGTGCCATTGGGACAGTTGATACTAGTATGGAAGGGGTTAAGTTTGACAGTAGCGTCTTACATTCGTGGGAGGTGTGTGTGGCGTGGGCTAGCACTGAAGGGGTTAAGCTTGACACGTTACATGGGGGGGGAGGTGCGGTGAATTCTTGGCGTAACATATCCATGGCCTTGCGTTACATTCCATGGTCAACTGATGAGGAGCGAGAGGGTCCGTATTGGCGGGGTAAATTTAAATTGTCAGTGGAGGTGGAAACGGGGAGGGGAGGGTAAATTCTAGATGTAACATTTCTGACCATGACCCTGGGTTATGTTCCGTGGTCAACTGATGAGTCACTCGATACTGGCGGGAGGTGCGTGTGCAAAAGGGGGGGTAACTTCTAAACGTAACATATATATATATACATAAACTGTACACAGTACACAAAACTAACAGTAAAGTACCCTGGATGCACAAACAGTACTCAAGACTCCAAGTAGGATATGTATGATCAGTACACAGTAACCACATAAATAGTACTCTATTCCCAGTGCACATAAATAGTACATAGTACCAACTACACATAGAAAGTACATAGTACCCATTAGTACACATATATATATATATATTACACAGTACTCGGTACTTATAAACCGTACACACAACTAAAATATGACGTGGATCGGACTGGTGAGTAACCACGTTCTATGATCTGACTTAGTAAGAAAATCGCCCATTCAATTCATCACTGGTCTGTACCTACAGTCTTTGACCCCCAGCCACACACTCCCCCTTCCCCCCCACCCTAAGCCCCCTCCCCACACTCCATTCAGTCAACGTGCCAGTACGGACGCCTATGTTTCGTGCCCAAGATCTATAAATAGAATCAGCCATATTAAACTTTTAAAAAAAAAAGTTTTCCTTTGAAGTAAGTTTGCTCTCGGTATCGCTCTTTCGATACGATACTCATCAAGTATCGAGCTACGCCGATCGTAATATTTCTAGAATAGTGGACCTGGATACTACTATCGAAGTATCGTGCCTTATCAATCTTCTTAGCATCGATTTTATTTTTCCGAAAGCATTTTTTTTTTATAAAGGAGCGTCAGAAAGGGCGGAGGGAATGGGGGCTTATTTAACCGACACACGACTACTCCAAGTATCGTACTTATTACCAACATTATTTCTTGCGAGTAACTCACGCGCCGATGATCTGGTATCGAATTCTCCCGATATCACTTTTTTATTCATTTTGGTATCGCGCGATTTCCCCCCACCCCCCTCCCCAACCACACCCGCCCCAACCAAAACACGAGACTAGAAAAAAGAAAAAAAAAAATTCCGAAGATTTATTGGGCAACGACCTCTTCCTCTAGACACATCTCAAGCCTCCCTCCTCCTCCTTACTTCCCCTCTTCCTCCCCATCACTTCCCTCACTCCCATCATAGCATTGGTTCTACCTCCCCCCCCCCACCTTCCAAACTAGGCGATCCCTATTCAATATCGTTTTCACCCAGGGTCTAATAGAGGGCGCTATATCGGGACAGTTAAGTGATAAGTGGCTCGTCTGCTCCTTTGCACTCAGGACTGTTGAGATACGACTGTTCCCACAGTTCCCCTTCAAGACCCTCCCATCAAAGAAGGGAACATTTCATTTTCTCAGCGGTGAAGAAAGAATAAAAAAAAAATAATAAAAGTTCCTTTTCTTCTCTCCCCTCCCCCCCCCAAACCTCACCCCCAACCCACCTAACACCGCCCTGTCCGAAACGCCATTTTCGATCAGACCTTTGATCAGACCTATCATAGTCCCAAAACTACTCAGACTTTTTTCTTCATTTTAAATCGAAGTTTATTGAAACTATAGAATGACTAATTAATTAGGCCAAACGTTTCATTAAGCGAGCTGTGTGTAATGAAACTTTTGGAAATCCTGGACTTGTTAATAAATGAAACAAAAACTTCAGAATAATTGTAGAAATAGATGTTTGTTTTTGCTTTTTTTTTTTTTTTTTTTGCGAATTTCAGTCTAACGCAACCATGGGCGAACTACGGCCCACGGGCCTTGTACGGGCCGCCCAACCTCGTTTCAAGAGTGAAGCAGAGCTGCAGCCTTTTATGTTGCGACGTTCACATTCAATTTATTTTAGTTCATCTCTTTATTCCATCCATCTGGTCTTTGTCCGGCGCGCCTATAAAATTTACAGACCTGGTGTGTCCCCTTGACTTTACAGACCTGGTGTATCCCCTTGACCTTACAGACCTGGTGTGTCCCTTGACTTTACAGACCTGGTGTGTCCCCTTGACTTTACAGACCTGGTGTGGCCCTTGACTTTACAACCTGGTGTGTCCCCTTGACTTTACAGACCTGGTGTGGCCCTTGACTTTACAGACCTGGTGTGTCCCCTTGTCTTTACAGGCCTAGTGTGGCCCTTGACTTTACAGACCTGGTGTGACGACTTTACAGACCCGGTGTGTTCCTTGATCTTACAAGCCTGGTGTGTCCGGTGACTCAAAATAGTTTGTTGACCGTTGGTTAAGTGTGATAGATAATTAAGACTTTGGCGGAAACATAAACACAATTCACAGCCGTGTGTGTGTAGTTTTCATTTTTTATTGTCTGGAGTTGTTGGCCTTGTCAAAGTATATTCTCGTCGTCGTTATTGTTGTTACCATGGCGAAATTTCACAATGACATTCTTTCAGTGTCATTGTCACGTTATTTCTGCGTCGTAATTGCCAAGCCGCCCTTACCCCAACCCTTTGCGCTGTCAAAAATGTCAATCAGGCCCGATGTTATACCTTTACGACGGCGCCTCCCTCCCTGCAATGCGCGATGCACTGACAGCATAACCCTTCATGTCTTTATGTCACAATGTCCTTAGCTGATGATGACATTAAGCGTTACGTAGAATGCTGAAGTAACCAATAGAAATGTTAGACGCGACCTTCCATAATTGTGGAACTTTTTTTTCTTTTTAAAGTAAAAATTTCTCAAACGGAATGATTAAAAAAACGTCATTCAATTTCTAAAAAAAATGGATAAAGTCACACTATTCTGCGAAATAAAACAGAGGACGGATGGTCGTGTGGTAAAGCGCTCGTCTGTCGACCTGATGGTAGCTGGGTCGATCTTCGAAAAGAGGCACAGAAACTTTTAGGTCATGTCGTAAGTCCCCGCTATATCTCCCGTGGTGCCTCCTTTGGCTATGGTGGGTGTGAAAGAAGGGCATCATAAAAACCGCCCCATCGCTAGCTTATAAGATTTGAGAGATTTCATCTCATCCTTACAGGACACATGAAATAAAATACAAGTTGCCCCAACTTTCCACACATACCCAAGTCACTTCATGTATGTTAATCTGTATGCTAATCTGTATGTTAATCTGTATGTTAATCTGTATGTTAATCTGTATGTTAATCCGTATGTTTAAAAACCAGGGTAGACGCCAGCCTATCTGCCACCACCAACAGGGGGTTCCCCTCTAATGACATACACCAACCAATCGTGCAGGGTTTTTTTCGCACATTACCACAGATTATATATTATACAGATAGCGCATCCGATATATGTATAGTCTTCGGTTTTGTGTTAAAAACTCTCGCGGCGTTGTGGTTATTCGCCTTTGTTTCCAATGACGCTTTCCATTCATAAAAACACACAGACTTATTTACACCTCTTTGTTGTTGTTTTTCAAGACATGAAATATGAATAAAAAAAGATTTCAATTTACTTTATAAATATAAAAAAGCGATAATATATTATTTAATTCATGAGTTCGTGGGTTTAAAGAAGCTTTATGTACATAATAAACATTTCTATTCAATGAATGGTCTGTTGAGTGTAAATGTCATTCATGGCGGCGATGAAAACATTGTTTCAAAACGAGGCTTGCGCAATCTGTATAATATCTTATCTGTGGTACATTACTGTATTCGATGGGCAGAGGCTCATTAAAGAAAATATGTATCCGTGTTGGACACACCCACTTTTCGGTAGCCCTGGTATCTCTGCTAACGCAATATTTCTGGATGCTGGGACGAACTTTTCTACGCGTGTGGCAGTTAACCATGTCAGTCTAACCATTTTTGTTTAAATTCTATGTTGTATACTATTCATCTATTACCTCCCCCTCCGTGATTACGCCCCGTCCTGCCAACTGCCCCCCACCCTTACCCTCACCCCAGCATGTGCACAATAAACAAATTGCTGTAACCATCAGCCACTCACTCACACGCGGTGATACGATCTGGCCACACTCACGACCTGCTCGTCTTCAACTGCCAACTGGAAATAACAATGATACAGATGAATGAGATAAAATTTTATCACGCTGAATGTTTGGTCATCCGTGGAAAAAAAAATTCATATCACGTGACCCATGGACAGCCATGAATAAGAGATAAGACACCCCAGTTATTTTTTTGTCGCTGTTTTACTTTGAAACAACATTTTGAGTAAAATCTCGGTCTGGAATAGGCGTTCATGTTCACACTTTTATTTTAAGTGTCTTCAACCTGTATTTATTTTTAATTTTGTTCAAATTATAGCCAGTTATAATGTCTGCCCCCTGTCTTATGTGTCTTATTCAAAGATTGTCTTTGAAAATTGACATTATATTTATACATATATATATATATATATATATATATATATATATTATATATAATAAATCAGAAGCCCGGTACCCGGACCGGCGAGTGACTCCATATAATTGAGTTGTATCCCTTTGACCATCTTTACAAATTCCCCAGTCTATTTTTAGCCGCGCGCGGCAGTTATACACACCTACGTACGCCAGGAATTAGATATCCGTGTGTGTGTGTCTGCCTGTCTGTCTACATGTCGCGACGATTTCGATTGTTTCTCGCCACCTTGTATCTTTGTTTATACGAATATGCGTATCTTTCTATGTTTGTTCCCACATGTCTGTCTATTTATGTTTCTCGAATTGTGTCGTGTCTACGTGTGTCTTACTAAATATAGTTCAATGTTTAACTCCATTATCATTTTTCTAATCCATCTTTATTTTCCTGCTCTGAATTTTTTGACAGCAACCCAAACCCATGTAGAGCTCTGTATATATATATATATATATATATATATATATATATATATATATATATATATATATACATACACACATACATACACACACACATACACATATACACACACATACACACACATACACACACACATGCACAAACACACATACACACACATATATACACAAACACATACACCCACATACACACACATACACACAGATACACACATACACACACACAAACACACATACACAAATACATACACACATACACACACATATATACACACACAAACATACACACACACAAGCACACATACACAAACACACACACATATGCACACACACACAAACACACATACACAAACACACACACATAAACATACACACATACAAACACACACAAACATGCACACACACAAACACACATACACAAACACATACACACATAAACACACATGTATACACACACAAACATACACACACAAACACACATACACAAACACACACACACATATACACACACATACATAAACACATACACACATACACAAACATACACACACACAAACACACATACACAAACACACACACATAAACATACACACATACAAACACACACAAACATACACATAAACACACACACAAACATACACACACACAAACACACACACACAAACATACACACATACACACACAAACACACACACACACACATAAACACACACACAAACATACACACACACAAACATACGCTCATATACACACATACACACACATACACACACACAAACACACACACACATACAAACACACATATACACACACATACATATATATATATATATATATATATATATATATATATATATATACTTACAGATTCGCTCAAACTAAAAATATAACGTAAGAATAAAACAAATCAAGTTCTGCCACTCACATACCCTGCTACGTACACAAACCATGTTCACAACATTAAAAGTGTTTGAGTCAACTTTCGTATCGGTGAAATCTTTTTTTTTTTATTTCCCCCGTTAATGAATGAATCTCCAAGTTGTTCTAAAAAAACTTAAACTTGAAAACATCGCGGTCTACAAGAAACAAAACAAACCTCACACGCCATCACATACATACACACACACACACACACCACACACACACAAAGTATTGCGACTGCAAGAAGTGTCTCTACATCAGAACCATGACTTTGCCCGTAAGAGGTGGGCAAACAAGCTAGTACCAGAATCTTGCTATGCTAGAATGAACTAAGGGACTAGCTAGCAGACGTCTGTTTGCTCCGAAGTTTCAAGAGCCTGTTCGCCAATTTTTTTTTATCAAGACCATCTCTCTAGTGTTGGCCATAGACTTTTATTTTTTTATATTTTTTTGCAATAAAATTGTTCTTCCATCTTTCTTTCTTTTTTTAACTATTTTTTTTCGAACTCTTTCGGTCTATACAGAGTGGAAAAACGTTTGCCACCGGAAGTAGAAAAGAAGAAAGCTATCATAGCCTCTGCCCCCAAAGTGGCACCACATCGACTTCAGTACGCTCTACAACCAACCATCCCCCCCCCCCTAACTCCTCTCAGGCGATCATCTGGCTATCATGGACTGGTGAAATCACATTTTTTATCAGACACTGGGCGAAGCCACATCTTCGAGACACTTCCAGACACTTCCAGACACTTGTTTTCATACAGATTGAAAAACTAAGTCTTTTTTTCTATAAATAATTTCAGAAAATAGTATAAACCGAATATTCAGTATTATTTCGTCATCAATTTAATCCGTAAATGGTAATAATATTCAGTATTATTTCGTCGTCAATTTAATCCATAAATGGTAATAATATTTATTTCCTTTAAAAAAATAAAAAACCATAATTTTCCTAAAATAAAAATGGGGGCCCCCTGAGTGATTCACTTGAACCCCTTGCACCCACCGGGACATCTCGGGGCGCTGTATCGACGTTCAAACTACGTCCTTAATTCTAATTTTAAATCGAAGGAGATTTTATTTAAATAAATTATTCGAGGGGAAACGCCCTTTCAGTGATAAAATTGGCATTGATAAACGCGTATTTCACAATATTTTTTTGGTTTAAAATCATTTTTTTTTCTGCTGACGGTTTAAATTCAGAAGATAATTATCAAACATCTAACAGCTCATTGTGTATATTGCCCTCATAACCCGGATGCTGACCTGGCATGTTTGCATAATGAATTAGCCCGCCATTTAAGTTCAGATTACCACAGACGTCTTCCTATTATCATGTCCTTGTGCACTCTGCGTAACCAATCATCAGCTGAACACATAAAAATACCGGTCAACTAAGTCAGTGGTCAGCAAGTGTTCTCTGCATAGATCGGTTCATTAAATCGATTGATTCTTTTTATTGATTTTGTTTTCTTTAACGATAGTTCAATGTAAACTTTATTTAAAAAAAAAAAGACAATATTAAAACACTTAACAATTGACAGATACTACAGTGTTAGTAAGTCAGTACTTCTAAAATTGAACACATTTAATAGAAAAATCAACAGATAAACAGTACTTATCAATTTATTTATATTTTAATTATATTTTATTGATTTATTTTTTGTTGGTATTTCGAATCATCGTATGACTCTTGTAAATTGAACAAACTTTTGAATCACTCCTGTTGCTGCGATGGCTGAAGTGAGGAGATGAAAATATTTTAGCAGAGATTTAATAATGTATTGTCGTTATATTATTTACAATGCTATGTCTTATATAAAGAAACTGAGTGGAACAACTACATGGTTGCATCCAGGCCCGTAGCCAGGTCAAAGTCAGCAGGGGGGGCAACAATACCCAGCAAGGGGGGCAATTTTACTTTTTCTTTATTTTTTCCACTTTTCTTCTTTTTTAAGCGGGGGGGGGCACTTCAACCTAGCGAGGGGGCACTGCCCCCCCCAGTGCCCCCCCCTTGGCTACGGGGCTGGTTGCATCCACCCTGGTTTAAGTAATATATCTGGAGCATTCCATGCGTCGTGTGTCTCAAATTAAAATGTCTGATCCAAAAATAATCTCGAAATATCAACTTAATTTAATTTTTCCTAAGAAATGCCTTAATGTCATGAGACTAAGTGAATACCAAAATGTTCATTGAATGTTGTGAAATACATTAAATATTGCAAGGTCATCTTCTAAAGTATATGAAATATTCCACGAATATAATGTGACGTTTGGTATTCCAGGAATACAAAATGACATTATGTATTCCAGAGATTGAATTAAAAGTCCAAAGATGCAAGCTGAATGTCATGAAGAATGGATGATCATCATCGATAGCACAAATAAATTCAGATTCCTGATTAACGCCCCTTGTATTCAGCTATTGAGTACAAATCGAGAATGTTTGTTATTCTCGTAATACATTTGTTACTTTCGTTTTAAAATCTATCATTTAATATATATTAAATGCCAAAAAGTAAATTTTTCGAAATGGCTGATAGAATGTACAAAATGTCTGGATTTAAAAAAAAATATATTTATAAAAAGAACCGCAGCGTTAAAAAAAAACTCTGCACTCTAGTTTGCGTTCCACAAGTCGTGGGTTCGAATCCTTACAATAACATCACGGACAGAGTGACTTTAAAGCTGTACTCGTCTGCGTGTTTACACAGCTCTATGAACTCGCGCGCACACAGCTTTCTGAACGCGCGCGCACACACAGCTCTCTTAACGCGCACACACACAGCTCTCTTAACGCGCGCACACCAGGCTCTCTGAACGCGCGCGCACACACCTTTCATCAGAGCACACCAAAACTTCGTTTTAGTAGACATGTATACTCCGTAATGTTGCGCACCAGATTGTCTGTTTCCTTCCAAAGTCGCGCACGTCCAATCATCTTATATCGCGCAAAAGCCCTTCGAATTATTGAAGAGAACACCGCCCATGGAATATTCGCAATTTTTTTTTTATATGAGCAGCTGAGAGAGAAGGGGGGAGAGGGGCGGAGTGGGGGTGGCGGGGGGGGGCGTATCAAAAAACACTGACAGGTAGAAAAAAAAAACATAATCAAATGTACGTGATGAATTGAGACGGCCAGTCAGAAGGTGTGGTCGCGCGGCGTACTCCCCATGTATCATCATCACCTGACGCTGTCCGCTGCTGTCGTTAACTTTTCTCTCTCTCTCTCTCTCTCTCTCTCTCTCTATCCATCCACCATCATCATCACCTCCTTCAGAAAGTTAACCATGTCTATGTTATATGCAAGGAAAACATTTTCTTTTCTTTTCACCACCCATCCACAGTTTGACAAGTTTCCGGGAACTTTATTGATTGATTTTTAAACCAATATTTATTTTTTCCTCTTTTTTCTCCCCCCCCCCCAGCCCTGGCCTATTTAAAGAAATATCAATTTTAGAGACTCACAGACTTGATATTTTCGTCCAATCTCCGGAACTTTTTTTTTGTTTATCAGATTATTATATATATATATATATATTGGTACGGTAAAAACTTGATTATCGACTGTACATAAAAAGATAAATAAATAAAATGTTGTAGATTACAATGACCATGTGTGTTTCTGTACAATGACCATGTGTGTTTCTGTACAATGACCATGTGTGTTTCTGTACAATGACCATGTGTGTTTCTGTACAATGACCATGTGTGTTTCTGTACAATGACCATGTATGTTTCTGTACAATGACCATGTGTGTCTGTCTATCTTTGCACGTGTGTGTCTGTTTACTTGTGTACTTGTTGTCGTTTCGTGTGACTCACGACCTTTAACTTTAGCCTAATTCTGAGAAAAGTCCTTGCCCTTACCAAAAAATCTATCGTCTGGGCAAATTTTCTGATCAATTATGTCATAATAAAAGCTAAAAAAGAAGATAAAGAATGTATTGATCTACAATTTTAGTAAGATACATCGGGAATACACGTTTGGGTCTATTTACAGACACACGTGCTAACCTATATAAGAAAATATGAGTTGACTACTTCACTCCTCGCCATCGGGGCGGGCAGAGAGAGAGAGAAAGAAAGTTAACATGAAAAGATTTAACAAATAAGAGTTAACAAACCGTCTGGCCACAGTCTCAGACGCTAGGCGAACTAATTCTACTGACCACCATCTAGGACGCTAGGCCAACTAATTCTCAGCTCTTCTCGCCCCTCCCCCTCCCCCCGCCTTCTCCCACTTAACCCATTCCAGAGCCAAATAGCTAAGACCAATGATTTTCCACGTATCTCTTTAGCTTTCCTCCTACCACTCCCCACCCCCAGGCACCCATATGCTGGACCATTCAGGAGCAGCAATAAAAAGCAAATCTCCCTCTCCCAGCTACCCCTTCCCCTCCCCACCACGTACCCGGCCTTTATCGCTACGTCATCTTTCACTCGCCTTCGCCGTGCTTCAGATACACATCCAGAGGGTTATCATTGATAGACATTCATCTTCATAGACATTCAACTTTGTAGACATTCATCTTGGTAGATATTTAATTATATAGACATTAAACTTTGTAGACCTTTGCTAAGTAGATCTTCAACTGTTTAGACATTCAACCATATAGACATTCATCTTTGTACACATTCATACTTGAATACATTCATCTTTGTAGACATTCAACTGTGTAGACATTCATCTGAGTAGACAATCTACTGTGTAGACATTCATCTGTGTAGACATTTATCTGAGTAGACATTCAACTGTGTAGACATTCATCTCTGTAGACATTCAACTTTGTAGACATTCATCTTTGTAGATATTTAATTATATAGACATTTAACTTTGTAGACATTTGCTAAGTAGATCTTCAACTGTTTAGACATTCAACAATATAGGCATTCATCTTTGTACACATTCATACTTGAATACATTCATCTTTGTAGACTTTCATCTGAGTAGACATTCATCTGTATAGACATTCATCTGTGTAGACATTCATCTGTGTAGACATTCAACCGTGTAGACATTCAGCCATGCAGGCACTCAAATTTGCAGACATTCCACTAAGAAGACATTCAACTGTGTAGACATTCAACCATGTTGACACGCATCTTTGTAGACATTCAACTTTTTACGCATATAGCTTTTTTTGGGCAACATACTCTGTAGATTTATTCACGACATCTCAACCAAATAGACAGGCGTATAATCTTAACTCGGTATCGCGTTAGGCTATAATCTTAACTCGCTATCGCGTTAGGCTATAATCTTAGCTCGGTATCGCGTTAGGCGTATAATCTTAACTCGGTATCGCGTTAGGCTATAATCTTAGCACGGTATCGCGTTAGGCGTATAATCTTAACTAGGTATCGCGTTAGGCTATAATCTTAGCTCGGTATCGCGCTAGGCGTGTAATCTTAACTCGGTATCGCGTTAGGCTATAATCTTAGCTCGGTATCGCGCTAGGCGTATAATCTTAACTCGGTATCGCGTTAGGCTATACTCTTAGCTCGGTATCGCGTTAAGCTAAAATTTTATTTCGGTATCGCGATTTATGAAATAGTTTGCTTCCCCCCCCCCAAAGGTATAAAACAAACAGAAATTATAAAAATAAGATGAAAATGTAACATATAACAACATGAAGGGGGCCAAGCGGAAGTTGTCCCACTGTCCATCACGATAAGCAGATAGATCTGATCAAACGTGAAACATAAACAACAAACACCGAAGGAGGCAGCACGGTGGACAGCGGGCAGTCCCGATGCCAGTATCGAGAAATGTTCAATTTAATCCAACCAGTTTCTCTTAATTCTTTATTTTTTTTAACACTTTCCGGATTTATTGATTTTATAATCAGCAAGTGCTGAGTATCGATCCGAGATTTTTTAAGAGGTAATCGATCAATATGTCCTTGTACAGAATCGTCAACTTCTCTCGCTCTGTCTCTCTCACCTTCTCTTTCTCTCTATCTCTCTCGCTTCTGTTTTTTTTTTTTCCTTTTCTTCATCTTCTCTTCCGATAAGTGAGTTGTTTGAGACAAGTCTTCTTTATGACCAATATTTGTCCCGTTTGATTTGACCTTATGGTTCAGACTCGATGACATTCCAGGTGGATCGAACACGGCCGTCTGGTCCTGACAATGTTATGTCCATTAATTTCTAGAGGTCTGATTTTGAACGAGGGTTTATTTCCGGTATGTTTACGGTCAAACAGAAAGTGATTGTTGTGACGTGGTGTTTCTATATTTACAAAATACGTGCGTGGTGTGTGTGGTTTGCACGTTTGTGTTTGTGTTTGTGCATGGGCTATAGTGATTACTAGCTATACCCTGCAAAACCTTTGCATAGAGTTACATCCCCTTAGGCTTGATTTTTCATGATTGTATTTTAAACTGGAATACTGTTGTATTAATTCTTTACTTTCGATTTAACGCAGAACCCAAATCGCTATTATTTATATTATAACAGACCAAGTCCTCGTTGAATGACATAACAGGAACACGGAGAAAAAACATAGATATTACATATAGAAAGATAAAAATTAAAGTATGAAATAAAACATATTACGGAGCGAAAAGATAAGATGCTTAAAAAGAAAAAAGTTTAAAAGTTACATTAACTGACGTTTGAAAAGTTGATAGTGGGTGTGTGCGACAGATTTGATGGCACCATGCCTCATTGACTCTGCAAAAGCTATTTGATAATAGAAGTGGCGTCGGAAATAAAGCAGATAAGGAAGGGTCGCAGCAGTTGGAGATCGGAGATAATTTAAATATTAAAATAAGGGGAATTTTTCATCTTCATTCTGAGACAATATTATCTCTAATATTCCGAAGGCTGTGTGAGTGGCAAAAGATTTTTGGCTGTGCCTGATTGACCTCACGCCAAGAGCAGACGCACCATGACGCGCAGTTACACAACCAGGCTCATGTCGTTAGAATGTTTTATTTATCAATCTCAACCTGATATGATAACATGTTAACATGGGATGAATGGCAGTTGACAGATGTTACAGTGTTTTCCGATGTCAACACAGTCAGGTTAATAATGAATGCACCAGTGTCTATGTTACATTGGTCACTGATTGATGGATGGATGCATTGATTGCTGTATGGGGTGGATACATTTATAGGTAGATAGACATATATATATATATATATATATATATGTATATATATATATATATATATACGTATATATATATATATATATATATATATATACAGTCGATTCCGCTTAATTGGGACACATCGGGACCGAGGCTTTTTGTCCCAATTAAGCGGCTGCTATAATTAAAAATACAAATTTACTATTGGCTTCTTGGTTTGGTTTCTTTGAGATTTGTCCCAAATAAGCGGCTGTCCCAACTAAGCGGTGTCCCAATTAAGCGGAATCCACTGTATATATATATATATATATATATATATATATATATATATATATATATATATATATATGAAAGAATGATATAGATGGACAATTATAAAATGACTCACTTATATGAGTGGATGGGTGCAGGCAAGAATAGATAGACAGATAATATATATTATCTCCCCCCTCCACTAGGTACGCCTCTGCAGAGCCGTCCTTACTTCTTTGCGTCCTTCAGCTGAGACTTTCACAGAAATTCAGGGGATACAATTAACTGTAAAGGCCCCTTTAAGCATCAGATTTGAAAAGAATTAAGAACGGGGCGCCCATGGGTAGTGGGGCACCCTAGATTGTCGACCTAGTTCGCATATTCATAAGAACGTCCTTTTGTGCGAAAATGTATGGAGTATTTGTGTGTCAAAGTAACCTTTACCCTACTATGTGTCCTTAACCTTTGCCCTACTGTGTGTCCATAAACTGTGTCTTATTCTGATGTGGTTCTGTTTTCCTAAATAGAAAGTCACGTGACGAGAATCCGCCAATGACAAAAGTATTCAACGGTGAGAATATGAAAACATCAGAAGATTGGGGATTGGGGGGGGGGGGATAAGACCGATGGTTACGTTAACGACATAATGACTGGCCAGGACAAGAAAATAGGTCACCTACGGCATAACGAGGCTAACCCTTTAATGTCTTCATTTTACTCGGACACACACACACACGCACACGCGCGCACGCACACAAACGACGTTTGTGTTTCAACTAATTCAACCAAAATATTTTCACTGAGTAAGGAGCCCAATGGTTTGATGAAAGACTGGACAAACTAACAAAAATTTTTCAAGAATAAAAAAATGCTTTTTTTTTTTTGTCCTCTTTCATTCACTTCTTCCTGTACCTCTAACATCGTTTCCCGACGGAAACAGGCGAGATGGGGCTGGGGAGAGGGGAGGGTGAGGGAGGAGTGAGGTGGGGAATGTGTCCACAATCTAGCAGAGATGATTGAACGATGCCAAGGTCATAATGAATAAATCAGTAATGATGACGGCATATACATCCATCTTTGTTGATGTTACAACATTGGCACATGTATCTCCAGATCTCCACAAACAGGGTTTAACCCGCTATCTTCTGGCCATCTTCAGTTGGCTTAAGGAAATATTTAAACATGTACCGCACAAGGTTATAGAACAAAATATTGTCGTTGTTGTTTTTTTTTGTTTTAATCGAGTTATTTTAAAATAGTAATGTACGAACTGTACAAAGAACCAAATATAACAGCTGAAATCAAAATGAATAGACTGAGGTGGGTAAGGCACATAGAAAGAATGGAAAACAACAGAAGTCCAAAAGTAATATATTAGGCAACATCCAATGAGAAAAGGCCTAAGGGCAGACCAAGAACCAGATGGTTGGAGGAAGTGGAGAAAGACCTTAAAGCCATAGGAGTGAGAGAGTGGAGGAAGAAGATTATGGATCGGGGAAAGTGGAGAAGAGTAGTATGGCAGGCCAGGGCCCTAAATGGGCTGTAGAGCCAAAGGAAGAAAAAGAAGAAGAATGAATTATAATTGTCGTAATTGAATTATTTTTTACTTTCATCTAAGTGAAAGGTATTGTTTGAGTAAATCTCCCTTACCCCTGTAGGGCCATCGGGGCAGATGAAGGGCAGAATTCATCTGTTTCTGTAACCAGGGCATACCAAGGAATTGTGGGGTTTAGCATAACACCCAGCCGCTCGATGTATTTGACACATGGAGCCCTATATAAGTCCAGATAATATATGTCAGTCCCAAATTTTTTCGGGGCCCCCAAGAAAGGTGGGGCACTAAGCTATAGTTTGTATAGCTTATACACGGGTTGTTGCTGATTCTTGTATGTGCTATGGCAGAATGTTTCTTATGACATTCATTACCATGTCAGCCAATTAAACAGCCAGTACACAATAGCAAGTACACAAAAGCAAGTACACAACAGCCAGTACACAACAGTTAGTACACAACAGCCAGTACACAACAGCAAGTACATAAACAAACTCTTCTACATACACATCACAACAAGCACATAAAGAAACTCTTCTACATACACATTACAGCAAGCACATAAACTAACACTTGTACATATACATTACAGCAAGGAGATTAAACATCTCATATCGATTTTTTCAAATTCAAATAAAACTTTTTTTTAATTAAATTTATCTTATAAATCAAAAAAAAAATCGTTTCCAAAAGTAAATTAAAAAAAAACAACTGATTTTAAGACAGAGAATCAGAGAACAAGCCATTGCATAAACATTTCATTGGGAGGCGAATTCCACTAAATGTTTGTTTTGTTATTGAATGGGTTTATTTTGTTTTTTAAAAATTATTAAGTATGTTATTTGAAACATAACAGTATGTTTAGTTTTTATATTGTGACTCTTGAAAGAGATTTTTTTATTAATAACAAAAGGAAAACCATTATAGTAAAAGATGTAGTGACGATATCGATAAGGTCATAACATATTGTCAATTAAAATGTTTTGTATTTTGCCTTACTTTCTAATGATTATGTTTTATGTCGGTAAGTTTGTTTGTGAGTTAAACTGTTACTGATGCATGAATTGATTTCTCTTCATGTTTCAATAGATGAATAAATTCGAAACTAAGTGTTGTCTAGGGAATAGATATTTTTAATCTGTTTTTTGTTCGACTTTTCTGTTGTGTGTATCACTGTACATGTCTGAGACCAATGTGTTGTGTTTATTACTGCACATGTCTGAGAGTTGTGTGTTGTATGTATTACTGTACATGATGTCTGAGATTGATGTGTTGTGTGTATTACTGTACATGTCTGAGACGGATGTGTTGTGTGTATTTCTGCACATGATGTCTGAGATTGATGTGTTGTGTGTATTACAGTACATGCCTTAACAGAGCCACAGTGCCGAACCTAGGAATTTGATGGCCCGGGGGGGGCTTGGCCTCTTTGGGGGCATTTTGACATTCGACATCATAACATTAGATAATGTACTTAAGATTTAATGTAAAAAAAAATTTTGGGGGCCCCCTTTAACTGGGACACGGGGGAACTTTCGAATTGGGACCCCTCTCCCCCCATGGGTAGTGGGGCACCCTAGATTGTCGACCTAGTTCGCATATTCATAAGAACGGCCTTATGTGCGAAAATGTATGAGTATTTGTGTGTCAAAGTATGCAAAGTAAATCTTATGCATGGGCAATTAGGCGGATACTAATGAGCCCTTCTTAAGCGTAACTTTTTTTTTTCCAATCACATTGTATGGCGATCCGGGCACTTGTTAAAAACCTTAGTTTATTTTCAAGCAACTTCCTTAATATTCAATTGAGGAACTCCTCCTCCCCTCCCACAAACACACATGTACTTAAGCCCATGACCACCAAATGTAGCCTGTTATAGGGCCCACGTGTGAGCATGTAATTAGCCCCCCCCACCCCCAAAGTACCCTTGAAATACATCTTCCTTACCATGTCAACCTGTGCCCATGACCCCATAGAATAGTTTCACCTAGGGACCCCCCCCCCCCAAAAAAAAGTACTTTGCCTAGTGTTTCCCCCCCTACAATGAAAATATCTTGTTCTTGCTCCTCTAAATGTATCTATGCCTGGCAGCCCCCAAATATATATATAATTGGTCAAAGGGACCCCTACATTCACCTTTACCTAAAGCTCGTTGTGACGAAACTCCATTTTCTTCAATACCTCACGATCATTTAATTCATTCCCCCCCCCCCAACCCAAACCCACAAATTTTATGTTTGAGAGCTCATAGTATTAAAAAATATAAAAAAAAAATCACAATAAGTAAAAATCCTAAGTTGATTTCTTTTATTGATTTCAAACGTGTGTTGATGTTCAATATTTCGCAATATTTAACACACAAAAAAACAAAATTTTAAATTTCTTTTTTTTAAAGCCATCATCTCACTACATTGAAACATCTAATCGGGAATGTTTGTTTTTTGCTTTTTATTTATTTGTAAGTACAGTTTAATTTGGTTTCTTTCGATCCATTTAATATTTTTATTTAAAAATAAAAAAAAAAACAACCTTAAACTCAAAAGTGCTGGCGTTTTTAAAAAAAAATCTGGCGGGAAATGGTGCTAATGTAGTCAGAAAGGTGGGGGGAGTGAACTCTTGAGTTTCACTTGAGGTTTTTTTTAAATACACACAAACAAACAAAGAGATGACGGAACATCCGGGCGCTTTCCGAAAAAAAGAAAACCTTCAGAAGGGGGGAGTTTGAAGAGAAAACATCCGGGACAAACAGGTCCTTGATTGCAGCAGACGATCAGAGGGTGGGCCTTCTCATTAAGTGGGACGCAACCGTCCACCAGTGGCGGGAGACCTGGAGGTCTAGTTATAATTAATTGTTTCTTCAGATGTTATAATGTGGATGGAGGGTCGGGTTGGAAGGGAGGAAGGAAGGAAAAAATGAAATAAGGAAAGTAGGAAAGAAAGAAGGAATGAAAAAAAGGAATGAAAGTAGGGAGGAAAGAAGGAATGAAAGAAGGGGGGAAGGAATGAATGAAAGAATGAATGATGGAATGAAAGAAGGAAGGAAAGTTGGGAGGAAGGAAAGAAAGTAGGGAGGAAGAAAGGAATGAAAGAAGAAAGGAAGGAATGAAAGACTGAATGAACAGAAGGAATGAAGGGAGGAAGAAATGAAAGAAGGAAGGAAGGAAAGAAAGTAGGGAGGAAGGAAGGAATGAAAGAAGGGAAGAATTGATGAAAGAATGAATGAAAAGAAGGAATTAAGGGAGGAAAGAATGAAAGTAGGGAGGAAGGATTGAAAAAAGGGAGGAAGGAAGGAATGAAAGTAGGGAGGAAAGAATGAAAGAAGAATGAAGGAAGGGAGGAAGGAATGACGTACTTTTGTTCATTGAAATTATCAGCTCGGATATCACTAGATGTCATTCTTGGTTGTTTGCTGTTGATTAAGTCACGTGGATGACCGGAGAACATCGATCATGGCCGCCGTGATAGGATTAAGACCTCAAAATGTACCCCTCCTCCACCACCCCCCCTCCCAGGCATGGTATGATTAAAAGGACTTTTAAAATTTAAATAAAACTATACTCCATGGATATTGATGGACGCTAGGCATTGACCTGCAGGGCAATTGATGGACGCTAGGCATTGACCTCCAGGGCGATTGATGTACCCTAGGCATTGACCTCCAGGGCGATTGATGGACGCTAGGCATTGACCTGCAGGGCGATTGATGGACGCTAGGCATTGACCTGCAGGGCGATTGATGGACGCTAGGCATTGACCTGCAAGGCTATTGATGGACGCTAGGCATTGACCTCCAGGGCGATTGATGGACGCTAGGCATTGACCTCCAGGGCGATTGATGGACACTAGGCATTGACCTCCAGGGCGATTGATGGACGCTAGGCATTGACCTCCAGGGCGATTGATGGACGCTAGGCATTGACCTCCAGGGCAATTGATGGACACTAGTCATTGACCTCCAGGGCAATTGATGGACACATTGACCTGCAGGGCAATTGATGGACGCTAGGCATTGACCTGCAAGGCAATTGATGGACACTAGGCATTGACCTCCAGGGCGATTGATGGACGCTAGGCATTGACCTCCAGGGCGATTGATGGGCACTAGGCATTGACCTCCAGGGCGATTGATGGACGCTAGGCATTGACCTCCAGGGCGATTGATGGACGCTAGGCATTGACCTCCAGGGCAATTGATGGACACTAGTCATTGACCTCCAGGGCAATTGATGGACACATTGACCTCCAGGGCAATTGCTGGACACTAGTCATTGACCTCCAGGGCAATTGATGGACACTGGTCATTGACCTCCAGGGCAATTGATGGACGCTAGGCATTGACCTGCAGGGCAATTGATGGACGCTAGGCATTGACCTGCAGGGCAATTGATGGGCACTAGTCATTGACCTCCAGGGCGATTGATGGACGCTAGGCATTGACCTCCAGGTCGATTGATGGACGCTAGGCATTGACCTCCAGGGCGATTGATGGACGCTAGGCATTGACCTCCAGGGCGATTGATGGACGCTAGGCATTGACCTGCAGGGCGATTGATGGACACTAGGCATTGACCTCCGGGGCAATTGATGGACACTAGGCATTGACCTGCAGGGCAATTGATGGACGCTAGACATTGACCTCCAGGGCGATTGATGGACACTAGGCATTGACCTCCTGGGTGATTGATGGACACTAGGCATTGACCTCCAGGGCGATTGATGGACGCTAGGCATTGACCTCCAGGGCGATTGATGGACGCTAGGTTTTGACTTTCAGGGATATGGAATTTAATTTATTATGAATTAATATTGGAAGGGGCCCCCTCTGACAATGGGAGCCCTAGACCGTCGCCAAGTTTGCCTATCCATAGGAAGGACTCATCTATACTAGACCCAATTTTAGATAATATTACTCTAGACATAGAACTTGTTCTGAACATTGAAATATTTTCAATCTATTAGAACCTGGGCATCCAGTGATTAGATGTAATACGTGTACTTATCAAATCGATTCGTGAGAAATTTGCCCGTGTTGTTATATAAGCATGTCAATGGATGGGGGGGGGTAGTAGATTAAAAACAAACATCGACTTAAAACAAACACTGGGAGACAGTTTTCAACATGTTACGTCCAACATTGTAACAACATACACACATTATGGCACGTCCAACATCATACAACACACAAACATTATGGCACGTCCAACATCATACAACACACAAACATTATGGCACGTCCAACATCATACATCACAAAAAATTTATGGTACGTCCAACATAGTAACAACACACAAACTTTACGGCACGTCCAACATCGTACCAACATACACACATATGGTACGTCCAACATCATACAACACACAAACATTACGGCACGTCCAACATCATACAACACACAAACATTATGGCACGTCCAACATCATACATCACAAAAAATTTATGGTACGTCCAACATAGTAACAACACACAAACTTTACGGCACGTCCAACATCGTACCAACATACACACATATGGTACGTCCAACATCATGCAACACACAAACATTACGGCACGTCCAACATCATACATCACAAAAAATTTATGGTATGTCCAACATCGTAACAGCATACAAACATTATGGCACGTCCAACATCGTAACAACACACAAACATTATGGTACGTCCAACATCATACAACACACAAACATTATGCAATTTAACATGCTATGTCCAACATCATTAACGACTGAAATTTAAAAATGGACGCAGTGAATATTTAAAAAAAAAATAGTTCATAGCTCGGTTGTTGTTGTTGTTGTTGTTGTATTGTGGCCGTCCACGCCCCTTGGGGTGCAAAACACGCCCCTGTAATGTGTGCTATGGGGTTGAAAATGGACTTGGGTGGGGAGGGGGGATAGTCATGCATCCATTAGAAGCCTTGAAACGAATGTTAACTATATTTTATGGTACTGATATGACCCTCGACCCCGGGGCTTACGCTCCTTACAAGATGTGTTCGTACACAAAGAGAATTGCCTTTCCTTTGGGACGAGCGAACTAGAGAATTAATTTTTCAAACATTCAAAGTTGATATCTGAAAGTAAAATAAATTGGTACAGGCCGAGGTGTGTGTGTGTGGAGGGGGGTTAGGGGGGGAGGGGGTTGGAGGTGCGGGAAATCCTCCATTTGTTTTGTTTTTAGTTTTGTTTTTTAAATGGCTAATTGGCACAATTTTGTGTTGAACTTGATTGCGTAAAGAAACGTTTCCTCGCTGACTTGATGAATCTTTGTTTTTTCTTCATATCAAATTATTGCTAATTATAGTGAGGCTTCATTTATTTAGTTTACACAGTCTGTGTGATAACTCATTAGTGTGCGATGAACAGTTTTGGGTTGCTGTAAACTACCAGATTGAAGATTGACATCAAGTTTTAAACTGCTGTAAACTACTAGATTGAAGATTGACATCAAGTTTTAAACTGCTGTAAAGTACCAGATTGAAGATTGACATCAAGTTTTAAACTTTTGTTTTTTAAATGGCTAATTGGCACAATTTTGTGTTGAACTTGATTGCGTAAAGAAACGTTTCCTCGCTGACTTGATGAATCTTTGTTTTTTCTTCATATCAAATTATTGCTAATTATAGTGAGGCTTCATTTATTTAGTTTACACAGTCTGTGTGATAACTCATTAGTGTGCGATGAACAGTTTTGGGTTGCTGTAAACTACCAGATTGAAGATTGACATCAAGTTTTAAACTGCTGTAAACTACTAGATTGAAGATTGACATCAAGTTTTAAACTGCTGTAAAGTACCAGATTGAAGATTGACATCAAGTTTTAAACTGCTGTAAACTACCAGATTGAAGATTGACATCAAGTTTTAAACTGCTGTAAACTACCAGATTGAAGATTGAATCAAGTTTTAAACTGCTGTAAACTTCCAGATTGAAGATTGACATCAAGTTTTAAACTGCTCTAAACTTCCAGATTGAAGATTGACATCAAGTTTTAATCTGCTGTAAACTACCAGACTGAAGATTGGCATCAAGTTTTAAACTGCTGTAAACTATCAGACTGAAGATTGACATCAAGTTTTAAACTTCTGTAAACTACCACATTGAAGATTGACATCAAGTTTTAAACTGCTGTAAACTACAAAATTGAAGAATGAAATAAAGTTTTAAAATGCTGTAAACTGCAGGATTGAAGAATGACAGAGAGTATATAAAATGTCCCGATTTCTTTTAGAGTATATAAAATGTCCCTATTTCATTGAGAAATTGGAATTATCTTTTACCTTTTTTACTTTTTCCCGTCTATTTCTTTCTTTACAGAGTGGCTCGCTATAAAACGAACATGTCTCACAGAGAGTCACAAATAGCAAAGGTGTGATAACCTCTGGCCCAAATAAATTCCCCAGAGCGCGTTGCCACTTAGTAGAACTAAAGTGTTACACCGGGCCAATACATTAAACAAAGTGGAATCTTCAATGGTTCATTTGTTTAGCAACTTTTAACAAACAGCGCGTCCCGTTCTATTGTTTGTATTGTTTATACATTCGCGAGGTTTGTTGTTTATTGTTTGTGTATTTGTTTGTTTGTTTTGTTGTTGTTTTCACAATTATTGTTCAATTAAGTAAGATAAAGAGTAAATTGGTTTTATTCTTAAAATGGAAAGAAAATTTACAAAAAATGCTTTACGAAAAAGTGGACAAAACTTACTAGATAATATAAATGTGTCACCGCATTGGTTGGACGGTAGTCCGAGACTGTAGACCTGATAGTCCTGGGTTCAATCCTCAGTGAGTGCTAAGGTAATTTTTCCAGGTCCTACTGAAAGTTTGTTTTTAAGTCCCTCAGGTCCTCCCATCTTTAAATGGGCCCCTGACTTTAATGTTGGTGGGGGGGAGGGGGGGTAAAGCTAAATACATTTCACAAAAAAAAAACATGTTTTTAAATACAAATCATTTTATCCGATATACTACGCACATCTCTGACATTGTATATATGTACTTACATCTTTGACATTGTCTATTTTGTTTTGAAAGCAATTATAAGTTATCAGCAATTCAGTCTTGTAACTTTTCCTGTTTTAATTTGAAATTGTTTTTCGTTTTACTTAGAAAATTATTCGAACCTTTCTCCCCCCCCCCCTCCGGGCCATGTTCAGGTCACCTGTCATATGAAGATGACATGGAGTAAAGTTTCAAGTGTCATCTGAGATAAATTCTGGAGCAAGTTTTTTGTACAGTTGTGGTATTCTAGACATTACTCTCTCTTTCCCCTCCCCCTCTCTCTCTCTCTCTCTCTCTCTCTCTCTTTCTCTCTATGTCTCTCTCTTTCTCTCTCTACTTGTTTTTCTCCCACTCTCTATTTTTTTTTTGTCTTTTACTCAATGGTTGCAGACGTTATTTTTTGTATTTAATGAAACAAAATTCCACTTAAAGTATAAAAAACGAAACATAATTTTTTTTTAAATGCAAAATGTAGAGACCAGAGAATACAATCTCTATGCACAACAACAAATTATTCAAGCACGACATAAAGGAATCTATGATGCCCTTGTTGTTGCTATGGAAACGTGATGTTTCTCATGAGATGGTTGTTGTGATGATTTCAAATTAAACTGATGGGGTGAATGACTTGATAGTTTGAGATTTTTATAGCTGACGTGATGGCTGATGCCATGATTTGATGCAACTGTTGATGTAACGTTTGGTATTACGGTCGATGTGATAGTTGGTGTGATGGTTGGTTGGTATTACGGTCGGTGTGATGGTTGGTGTGATGGTTGGTTGGTGTGATGGTTGATGTGATGGTTGGTGTGATGGTTGATGTGATAATCGATGTGATGGTTGGTGTGATGGTTGGTGTAAAGGTTCGTGTGACGGTTGCTGTGATGGTTGGTGTGAAGATTGGTGTGACTGTTGATGTGATGGTTGGTGTGATGGTTGGTGTGACAGTTTATGCGATATCTGGTGTGGCGGTTGCTGTGATGGTTAGTGTGAAGGCTGATGTGATGGTTGGTGTGACGTATGATGTGATGGCTGGTGTGACGGTTGCTGTGATGGTTGGTGTAATGGTTAGTGTGAAGGTTGATGTGATGGTTGGTGTGACGTATGATGTGATGGTCGGTGTGACGGTTGATGTAATGATTGGTGTGACGGTTGATGTAATGATTGCTGTGATGGTTTCTGTGATGGTTTCTATGATGGTTGGTTGTGGAACTTCATTCAAACAATTATTATATCCGTAAAAGTGGCGTACCTAGCGCTAGTGTCGCTCCGGGTTACGGACGATTAACAGAAAGGCAGTTCCAGGGAACCTCTGGCGGGAAAATGAGTGCCGACCCACCTTAAGTAATAAATACACGCGTCCCACGGCCAATGCTGGCGCTGCTGATGCACAAGCGGTCGTCACATTACTAAATATCACCACCAACGGACATATTTGACCACCTTGATGATTGCGAAATCCACTTTGTTCAAATCACTTTGACCCGTCTTCTATTTTTTTGTTTTCCCACTATTTTAATTGTAATTTCATAATCCTCATTAATATGTGAAACAAAAATGTAACATCCAAGAATATCGTTCATTAATGAAAATCTAAAAAAAATACAAGGAATGAGGCATGCAAGGATCAACCGCATTAACACAAGAACTGGTTAATTGAAATGTTGAAAGTATTATTTGAAATGCTTGAGAACAAAGCAAATTGTAGGTTTTTCGATGTATGTTTGTGTGTCTGTGTGCGTATGTATGTTTGTGTGTATGTATGTCTGTGTGTGTATGTGTGTGTATGTAACTCTGTGTGTGTATGTAATGTATGTATGTGTGTATGTCTGTGTGTGTGTATTTCTATGTGTGTATGTCTGTGTGTATGTCTGTGTGTGCGTGTGTATGTCTTAGTGTGTGTGTGTTTGTGTGTGTGTGTGTGTTTGTGTGTGTGTGTGTTTGTGAGTGTATGTTACTGTGTATGTGTCTGTGTGTAAGTCTGTGCATATTTCTGTATGTATATGTCTGTCTTTGTTTTTAATTTGTCTACGTGTGTGTCTGTATTACTTTGTTTTCTGTGATTGCCCGTGTTTGTTTGGCTGTGTATTTTAATTATGTGTTGTTGTTTGTGTGTGTGTGTGTGTTTGTTTGTGTGTATGTCTTTGTTTGTGTGTATGTCTTTGTCAACTTAGACGAACATCTGCACAGTGAATGCCCCATTATCTCAAGCCAATATAGTATGTGTGTGTGTGTGTGTATGTGTGAGTGTATGTATGTATGTGTGTGTGTGTATGTCTGAGTGTATGTATGTATGTGTGTATGTGTGTGTATGTGTGAGTGTATGTATGTGTGTATGTGTGTGTATGTGTGAGTGTATGTATGTATGTGTGTGTGTATGTGTGCAAGTGAGTACAAGAGACCCCCCCTTACACACCCACTCCTTTTCCATTCGCCAAAAATCGTCCCTGGACACGTTCTATATTTTTTTTTAAATTTCAAATCTAACAAGAGACTTTGTGGGATGTGGGAAAATTAATAACGTGAATTAAAAAATAAAATTAAAAAAAAAAAACATCACATTTTGTGAAGTGTGATAACTGTGGTCTGTATCACCCCCCATCCCAGGCAATCAGAGATAATTAATTAGCGACAACCGTGGCTGCGTCTCAATACTGAATCAATAATACAACGATAATAGATCACCTGGAGACATGAGTTTATCAGTTGAGGAGAAACAATAAACAACTGCTCCCCCACCAAACCCCCACCCTCCAGCCCTCTCCTTCCCTCCAATGCCCCTGGCTGTTGCATTTGTTTTACTTCTGTCATTGTCAATCAACTAAATCCCAGCAAAAAAGTTACAAATACATATTTCTAATTAACTCATAAAAAAACATTTCTTCTTATAAAACAAAAGTCTTTTCAACAAATGCACATTTCAAAAAAATATTAACTAACGCATATTTGTAGTTAACGATTAAATATTTACAGTTGACGATTAAATATTCACAATTGACTAATAAACATTCACGATTAACGCTTAAATATTCACAAATATGAAGGATTTGATATATTTTGATCACTTTAGCAAAGAATTGATCCTTCATGATACATATGAAAGTTATCATAACAACAGACGGAGTATTTGTCGACGCTTCAAAATTTCACTGTAATTTCTTTAAAATTTTGTCCATTTCGGTTTCTACTTTAAAAAAAAATAGGTAGAGGCTGCCAGAGATGTTTAGAGGCTCTATGTAGAGGCTGCCAGAGATGTTTAGAGGCTTTAGGTAGAGGCTGCCAGAGATGTTTAGAGGCTCTAGGTAGACACTGCCAGAGATATTTATGGTTATGGGCTCAGAATTCCAGAAATTAATGGGGCCCTATGTACACGTGTCAGCCCTCTCAGATTAATTTGGAATCAACACTTTCAGTGGTACAGTTGTGCCTAGTTCTCCTATACTTAAGATCGGCCACAATTTTGTTCTGCATTTAGAAAACTCCAACAATATTATTATTTACTACCGATTGATATATACTCTGCCGTTTACTTAGACTTAAATCGATTTTTTTTTTTTTTTTTGAAGAAAATTGCCAATTTTGCGTGTGGGTTTGAAATATATTGCCTAATACATAAACATTTCTGAAGCATAAAATCAGAAAGGGATTTCAAGTTTACTAGTTCAGATTTTTTTAATGTATTCGTCAATGTTGGCCTGAATTATTTCTTTTTTTTTTTGTTTGAACGTATATAGAGATATATAGGGGGAGGAAATTTGATCTGTTGATTGGGGAGAGTTACGAAGTCTCTGGTCGTATTAGCTCCCCTTAACTGGGTCATTCACAGGAAGTCTAAGTCACGATGGACGGTAGGAGAAGGTTGTGGGTGGAGTGGTGGGTGGGTGTGTCCAAAGCATTTCCACAGACATAATGACGAGAGATGGCAGAGATAGAGGTGTGTCCTAGTTTAAAGCCCAAGACTTCGTACCGATCAAATATATACATAATTATACACTATGTAACTGGAAAATACGTTTTATACCCACTTATCAGGAGCCGCCGGAATAAAATATAAGGGCCCCGTTACAACTAACATTTGGGGGGGGGGCCTTAAACCAAATGTCTGCACACACGTTTCATCTGAAGGATTATTTAACTATCGTACATCATATTCGTACAAAAAGCTACGGTAGGTTTATGTGTGTTGTTACATGGAAAAAAAAAAAAGAAAAGAAAGTAAAAATTGTATACTGGTCAAAACAACGTGGGACGCATTGACTTCATGGATCCCCACCCACCCGCCATACCCTTGAGCCTTTACGGGGGGGGGCTTCATAGCAACGTACCAGGTGCGCCACTCTTCGCAGGCCAGGCATTACTGTTTAGGTACATTTACACTCGGGGTGGGGGGGGATGAACGGCCGGGCGTTATAGAGCGACCAGGGTCCCCCCCCTCCGGTCGACAGTTGAGTGCATTATACCACACGATCACTTGTACGCCTGAAGTTAAGTTTACTATACTTTACATTTACCTTTTGCGGACCGGGACTGCTAAGACTACAGCCCGTCCAGGGGAGATATCAATACTGTATAGTCGTTTCTACTAATCTGACATAGGTGTTGTTAAATGAAGCCCAAAAAAACGAGATATTTCCCAATGCGGAACAGTGAAAATAAGAATATCCCTTTAGGAGATTTCATTTTAACAGGCATTTCATATTTCCTGCACAAAATGTTGTATTCTGCTTTTGTTCAATTTAGACCAATGTTCGTTTAATCGGTGCTTCCTTCAAACAGAAAACAATGTTTTCTTACCTAATTGGTAAATGGTGACTTCCACGGGTTCCTTGAGAACCCCCGAAACCCCTAAAAAAATGTAACCGTTTATACATTTTAATTATACCCCTTGTCACACAACTGTTTTCTCCATCCCGACCCCCCCCCCATCCCGAGCCAGTAGAATCAATTTAATGACAGTTAATTGATAAGCAGAGAAAACTGTGCCAGGTAATAGAATAAATCACAAACAATGACAAAGACAAATTCATAGACCGACTACCTTGACACAAGTAAAAAAAACTCTAGACGATTACCTTGACACAAGTAAAAACTCTATATTTCTCTTCAAAAAGTTCAAGTGTCATACATTAATATACAAAAAAACAACATAGAATTATCTTTGTCTTAAAAATAAATCTCTAATTTTTTTTTTTTTCAGTTTTAGCTTCAACAAATAATCTCAGCCGATCTTCAGAGTAAAAACGTTTCTTCCATCAGCGGTGACCAGTTGATTGAAATGTAGGTCGTGTGCCTCCGTTTTCATTGTTTCCTTGTCAATTTCAGGTCAAATTGTCGCTTTACACAACTCACGTTAACCTGCTGTGAGAGTTACAGATGCTGTAAAGCTGTAAATCTCGTGAGCAGCAGAGCTATGAATGGCGAGAGCTAAAAAAAAAACAGAAAACTTTTTTTGTTTCTTCAATATTTTGTTATTATATTGTCTGGATCTTTCCACCACACACGGTTTGTTTTTATCTGTCGTTGTTTTTTTTTTACCTTCTCGTCTGTTTGTATGTATGTATGTTTGTATATATGTTTGTATGTGTGTGTTGGGCCACTTGTAATTCTATCACCACTCGTAACAATGTCTGTCCGCTACTGAGATTCTGCGAAACTCGTGAGTTCTTAAATTTATTTATAAATTTACTTATTCGTTCTCTATTGAACACGACACTTTCATTTCCCTACTTCCCGTTACATGTTATTCCGTTACATGTTATTCCGTTATACGTTATTCCGTTACTTGTTATTCCGTTATACGTTATTCCGTTATACGTTATTCCGTTACATGTTATTCCGTTACATGTTATTCCGTTATATGTTATTCCGTTACATGTTGTTCCTTTACATGTTATTCCGTTACATGTTGTTCCGTTACATGTTATTCCGTTACATGTTGTTCCGTTACATGTTATTCCGTTACATGTTGTTCCGTTACATGTTATTTCTTATTATTATAAATCTGTTGTTGTCTGGTAAGAATGTAAGGTGGGTTATTTTGCCGACATTTAAGTACTGCGTCCGTATAACGAAAAAATCCGCCTTTGTTGATATTTAGTTTCGGGTGAAAACATAAGTTAATGTCTAAGAGTAAACTGGGAATATTTTTATTGTTGTGCGTGGATAGACGTTTGATTGTCGGCACATTGTGTGGATAGACGTTTGGTTGTCGGCACATTGTGTGGATAGACGTTTGGTTGTCGCCACATTGTGTGGATAGAAGTTTGGTTGTCGGCACATTGTGTGGATAGAAGTTTGGTTGTGGGCACATTGTGTGGATAGACGTTTGGTTGTGGGCACATTGTGTGGATAGACGTTTGGTTGTCGGCACATTCTGTGATTAGAAGTTTGGTTGTCGGCACATTCAAAACTCCACTCGGCGAATGAGCTAATGTGGTGTGTCTTGTGTTTCTGTATTTTGTGTTCAAATTTCAAATGTTGAGTTGCTCACGATTATATGGGTGGGGGGGTGGGGGGGGGAATAGCGGCCAACGCCCATCTCCCTATTGCAGACACTGGATGATGATTTTTAAAAAGTCTGATTTTGACTGGTAAAAAAATAACGGTTGTAGGGGTAAAGGATCGAGGGGGGGGGGAGGGGAATACCTCTGTAAAGCTAGAGATAAATTTTGGTCTCATCATTTGTTTTATTCCACGTATGAGATGTTAAGCACTTAATCCTATAAACCATACATCGGATGGCTTTCCGTTGTGCATTTTTGTGCATGTCCGTCATAGTTCAGTGTGCCATGGCTCTTGGTGGCACCGCGGTGGACATAGGCAGGTGACTGGGATTGCTAGGATTCGAACCCATACCTTCCTACATTTTGACAGGGCTACACGCTACAGCATTCAGATCACTTTCACAGCCAAATCGCCACCAAGTCAAGCCGATCGGTGCTACAGATATTGTGTCTTTCTAACCATATCAAAAATCGGTGCTACAGATATTGTGTTTTTCTAACCATACCATAAACCTTATTTCAAGTCTATTCGATCGTATGTTTTAATAAAAAGATATAGGTCGGGGTGATGTACCAGGCTCAAAGACATACTTTATGTTTGTGATCTCTACCGACATACCTTCAATTACGCTTCCTTCTATCGACTCATAACTAAAGGCTTTCAAACCTACGGACTTGATCTTAGTTAGATGTTTGTTTCCTAGTGTGTAAAAAAATGAGACATGTACTATCGACTCTTTAAACATCATAAAATAAAAAACAATGTATCGACGTAAGTCGACGTCATCCTAGAAACATGTCATTAAATTCATCTCTCGGCTGGCCTGTTTGTTTTCTTTCAATTTATTATTATTATCCCAACTAATTGGTACCCAAATGTCCAGCCTGCAATCTAACAATCAGACTTCATAATTCAAGAAACAAATAAAAAAAATGTTTCTTAAAATAAGTAGCTTGCTCTAATGTGTTTCATAATTGAAAAGAAATGGATGCATGTGTATTGATTGATTAGAAGGGACTTAATTTTCTTGAAGTTATAAGAACAAAAAAATAATCAACTGAACATTGTTTTTTTTTTTTATTTTTTGAAGTCAGTACTGAACATTTATAACAGCATAATTCGATAGAATCTCCTAATCTCATAAAGGATGGTTAAAGCAAAAAAAAAAATCATGATTGCAAGAGATTGTTTACGAAGCGTGGCATATGTATCCACACGTGATTTCTTTGTGTGGCTCATGATTTAAGTTACAACATAAGTTGTGATCCCACGGTAAAGGAAATTAAATATCGCCATATAACATTTGTGACCACACATCAGTTAATGGAGAATCACTCTCATAATATATGTATACATTGTCAACAGCCACATTCTGCTATATATATATGTGGTAGCCACACTGATTTATAAATATTTATATATATATATATATGGTAGCCACACTCTGTTATATATATATATATATGGTAGCCACACTCTGTTATATGTATATATATGGGAGCCACACTCTGTTATATATATATATGGTCAAGAGACGCACTATAGTCATTTCAATTAAATTCAGCAATAAAACATTTCCTGAAATAGGTTTGAAAAAACATTTTTTTGAATATTGAAACCGGAGTAGTTCGCGGATGAAACTGCCAGCTATTGGCCACTTTGAGGAATGCCATAGGATAGTCTCAGTAAATATATCCACTGGCAAATAGCCACCATAAATTGTAATCCAGGTGGATATTAATGGCCTTGAAATATGCACAATGTTTCGTGTGACATTTAATGAAAAGTGGGTTTTTTTATTTATTGCTTCAAAGTAAATTTGAATAACATCCATTGCACGGTGGAAGCTATAAACAGATCGGTAATAACTATCTAGTACACGGTAGTAGCTATAAACAGATCGGTAATAACTATCTAGTACACAGTAGTAGCTATAAACAGATCGGTAATAACTATCTAGTACACGGTAGTCGCTATAAACAGATCGGTAATAACTATCTAGTACACGGTAGTAGCTATCAATTGCTGGTGACCTTGACACTTAAAGCGATCACTTTCTTCTTCTTTTTCTTTTGGCTCTACAGCCTATTTAGGGCCCTAGCCTGCCATACTACTCTTCTCCATTGGTCTGCATATGACGTGAGTAAATGTAGTATTCCACCACAAGAAATAACCACAGACTTAAAATTATGTCCATTAGTCTGCATATGACGTGTAATTATAATATTCCGCCATAGTAAATAACCCCCAAACTTAACTTCTGTCCATTTGTCTGCATAATTTGACATTTATGAGCGTCCACTGAGACAATTAGGAACCTGTGATGCAAAGTGAACCGCAAACTGTAAACAAAACAGTATCCCGTGATCTTATATTCCACGGATAACGTCTTGGAAATATTCGGATTAGCAACGTTACAAAAACGAAAATTAGCTAATATTTTATTAGGACAAAGGGTAGAGATTATATAAATCAACTTGATTGTCGCCCTTTGTCTGAATTGTGAGTATACTAGGTAAACAAACGTTTCTTCAACAGGACCTGACAATACCGCGAGGTTCGAACCCGAGACATCTAAGTTTACAGTCAAGATCTCTACGCCGCATGGACATCTGTCCCCTATGAAGCCCCCCACACACACACACACTTACCTCCATGATATCAAAAGGCAAGCCGAGAGTGGGGTTGGGGGTCATTGCCAGAAGGCCCGCATCTGTAAGGGGGCCCGGCCGCCCCGACCATGTCAATTTTTTCACGACTCATTGTTTATTAAGGGGCCCGCAATGATGTCCTGTCCTGGGGCCCTTGTTGGCTCTCGGTGCCCCTGATATCAAACAGTTGTTCACCGCTTCTGTGTATAGAATGTCTTAAGTAAACTAACAAGCCTGCCATACTTTCTAAGATGTTTTCTATGTGTTATTACATTTTATCTTAAAATTCAATTTTTCTCTCGCGTCGGAAAGACATTCGATTCTATCAAACTATACGTCATTGCGCATGCACGGAGAGCGAACCCCCCCTCCCCCCAAACTAGATTCTATTGGTTGTTACAAGACGCGTTGGGAATCGTCCTGTATAGAATATAGGTCGTGTATCTATTAAAGTTTGCTAATGGTCTCCAATGGTTTTATTTCAAGAAAAAAAAATTACTAAATAAAGGGCCTAATGAGGAAATTTCAAAGGGCAGACCAAAAAGCCATAGGAGTGAGAGAGTGGAGAAGAGAAGTGTGGCAGGCCAGGGCCCTAAGTGGGTTATAGGGCCAAAGGAAGAAGAAAAATGAAAAGTATTCTATTGTACCCATATTGAGTCAATGTGTTGAAAAGTGGAGTGGGTTTCATTAACTCAAGTTATTTTAATATATGAAACTGTTAGGTCAATAAAGTCATTATTATATATGAAACAATTAGGTTAATGAAGTATTATAATATATGAAACAATTAGGTCAATGAAGTCATTATAATACATGAAAGAATTAGGTCAATGAAGTATTATAATATATGAAACAATTAGGTCAATGAAGTATTATAATATATGAAACAATTAGGGCAATGAAGTCATTATAATATATGAAACAACTAGGTCAATGAAGTCATTATAATATATGAAACAAATAGGTCAATTAAGTCATTATAATATATGAAACAACTAGGTCAATGAAGTCATTATAATATATGAAACAAATAGGTCAATTAAGTCATTATAATATATGAAACAATTAGGTCAATGAAGTCATATAATATATGAAACAATTAGGCCAATGCTACTACCAAAATGAGACCGTCTTCGCAGAGATCAAACGAAGAGATCAGAGGACCGAAATAGAAATTGGTCAGTCTGAAGGCCCAGAGCTGGTCGTGTCCCTGGATGAGATGCTTATCATTTGATCCGATATTGATTCCGTAACAAATATTATGGTCAGTGTATTGAAACCCTTTTCTTAACAGCCACCGCAACCGAAACTGCGCTGGACATGATGGGGAAGTGGGGAGGGGGGCGCACACCCTTCCCCCAGAAAACTACAGCAAGATGACATTATGCTTGTCTTCTGTGGGGGGAGGGGGGGTTGTTGTTCTGTGTTACAAGCCCGTTGAGCTGGTCAAGTTCACAATAAACAACTGGACAACGTCACCAATAAAAGTGTCTTCATAATAAATTGACATATTTTGCAATCAAAAAAAAAAACACCGCATGTGAAACTAGTTCCAGATGGGTCAAACTTAATATCCAGCATATTTAGGGCCCCCCCACAGAGCCCCAATTTTCAAACCCTTTGATATGTGTCTCTCTTTTTTTTCTAATGAGCTCAATATTTTTGTCTGCTCCCGGAGCCTCTACAGACATCAGTCCGCCCCTACACTTAACGAACGAAAACAAAAAAAAAAAAATAAGAGTTTAACTTGGGATGAACTTTGAACTATGTTACGAGGGTAACTTAAAAAAAAACAATGAACTTATCATTGGAAACAAAAATACAAAGAATAAAAAAATTAAAGTACAAAGAAATAAATAAACAGAAAAGTGCAATTAAGCATAACTATCGATCGAAATACAATATCCCAACTGAAATAGATGAAAATATATATTTTTTTTTAATGACAAAGTTGGCATCAACAGTGCTTGAAACAAAAATTAAACTAACGAACTAACAAACGACGTAATACACAAGAAATGATGACGTTGGGTGAATATTAAAGAAAGAAAAAAATGAATTTGAAAATTTTAAAAAAATACGTGACGCCAAAGTTTTGAAAAATTGAAGAAAAAAAACAATACAGGTAGCCTATGCCAGGTGATAATGTGTTAAGAAAGTTCGTTAAAACGAAGTAAGTCAGAAGGTTCGGCGTGGGGGGGGGGGAGATTTTCGTATTGATTAGATGGGATTTTTTTTTTCTGCTGAAATTATTGTGTTGAATGTCAACCCGAACAATGGATTTACCTTTTTGTAATAAATTTTGTTTCTGCAATTATTGTTCCATTACTTGACATTAGAAATGGAGTTTTTTTTTGTTTTCGAAGTTTTTTGATGACGATCTAATAGTTGAGTTTGTTTTTGATTTGTTGGAGATGACCAAACTATTTTTGTCGTCGCTGAACATACAGTGGGAGATGACCAAACTATTGGAACTGGCCAAGCTGTTGGAGCTGACCAAACTATTGGAGCTGGCCAAGCTGTTGGAGCAGACCAAACTATTGGAGCTGGCCAAGCTGTTGGAGCTGAACAAACTATTGGAGCTCGCCAAGCTGTTGGAGCTGACCAAACTATTTGGAGCTGGCCAAGCTGTTGGAGCTGACCAGACTACTGGAGCTGGCCAAGCTGTTGGAGTTGGCCAAACTATTGGAGCTGGCCAAGCTGTTGGAGCTGACCAGACTATTGGAGCTGGCCAGGCTGTTGGAGTTGGCCAAACTATTTTTGTGATTGTTCGTTTGTTTACTCCCTTTTGGTCCTTTCTTGGCTGATCAAATAATTTCAGCGTAGAGATATTTTGATGTGATTTTTTTTTCTTACAACTCCTGATTAACTTTTTTATAAAAATATTTGTGATATGATATCTGTGATATGATAGTTGTGATATGATATCTGTGATATGATATCTGTGATATGATATTTGTGATATGATATTTATGATGTGATATGATATCTGTGATATGATATTTATGATATATTATATTTGTGATATGATCTTTTTATTTGTGGCCTGAGCTTTATGTTAGGTTGTAAAGAACAAAATTAACGTTATGTTGATGATTTCGGTGATTTTCAGTGCTGGTATGATGTGTTAATGTGATGTGTTGGTGTGATGTGTTAATGCGATATGTTGGTATGATGTGTTGGTGTGATGTGTTAATTAGATATTTTGGTATGATGTGATGGTATGATGTGTTGGTTTTATGTATTGGTGTGATGTGTTAATGCGATGTGTTGGTGTGATGTTTTGGTGTGATGTGTTGGTCTGGTGTGTTGGGATGATGTGTTAATCAGATGTGTTAGTCTGGTGTTTTTGGTGTGATTGTTGGTATGATGTGTTGGTATGATGTAATGGTGTCATGTATTGGTGTGATGAGTTGGTGTAGTTAGTTGGTGTGATGTGTTGGTGTGATGTGTTCGTCTGGTGTTTTTGGTGTGATGTGTTGGTATGATGTAATGGTATGATGTGTCGGTATTATGTGTTGGTGTGATGTGTTGTGTGATGTGTTGGTGTGATGCGTTCGTCTGGTGTTTTTGGTGTGATGTGTTGGTATGATGTAATGGTATGATGTGTCGGTGTTATGTGTTGGTGTGATGTGTTGTGTGATGTGTTGGTGTGATGCGTTCGTCTGGTGTTTTTGGTGTAATGTTTTGGTGTGATGTAATGGTATGATGTGTCGGTGTTATGTGTTGTGTGATGTGTTGGTGTAGCAATTCCTACGGCCGGACCTGTGTAGTTGGCTCCTTACCGACATCGTGGTGATGTATTGTAAACAGTTAAAATAACGAATACTTTTCACCTTTCAATCAATTTTCCTAGATACCGCAAAAATGCAAAAACAAACAGTAAGATATAAAAATAACCCACTCGACCCTAATTTTAGATGTGATCTTATTTAGGTCGGTCTATATTTAGATTGTATCCTAGCTGAAAACTGAAAACAAGTAACAGCCTGATTGCGTCATCACTTTTTGAGGAGATCGACTCTTGTTTACCAAAGAGGTTTTATCGTTTCGCTATGTTACAATTTTGATGTTGTTTAGTTTTTTTTTTTTAATTCAACATCTTAAGAGACCAGTGCTTTAATTAGAAGCAGCATAATCGAAGCCGTCTTATCGCTTCAGAGTGAACTCCCTTTTGATCGTCTGCTTGCTTTGAAGAGCACGATCAACCAATCAAGTTCTCGAGTTTCCCCTGCTGCTGTCTTGTGTTCAGGAATCATAGAACAGAATATCTTGTTGTCATAGAACAAAAATAATGAGTAGGAGATATGGTGTAACTGTGTTGTTTATTTTGTTGTACAAATCCAGACCACGTTAAAATAAAGGTGACTGATTGAAACATATCGACCATCGGGCGAATGCAGGAGCGTTCTTATGGACAGTTGAACTAGGCACCTGCATGAGGCTTCTTTTGCCAAGCGGAGCCCCCTGTCCTCGGCCACGAGGAATGACAATATGAGCAC